>JAQIUU010000247.1:0-12133 GCA_034694545.1 Mesaphorura macrochaeta
CCTGCTTTATCATTCTTGAATTTTTGCATTTTGCATCTTCAGATTTTTGTCATTTTTCTCACTTTTTATCTGCATTTTCTCCCATTTTGAGCAATCTAAATGCTGTGACTTCTTTTCAACCTAATGCAGCTAAGTCCAGAGCCCAAGTGATCTTATTGTGATGTTCACAGCTTTTGAAACGATGCGGCATTCATTTTTGAACCCCTTGTGCTGAACGTGATGCTGGTCTGAGAACCAGATAGATCACTTGGGATCAAATACTCAAAAATGGATTTCGGTGACTAGTATCTATGAGAATTTCAATTCCTAACTGCTCAAAATGCTCTCTGAGAAATTCTTTTGTTCCATCATCGTAAACTGAAATCCATTTTTCACTTCTGCTTGACGTGACTATTTTAAACATTTTGAGGGTACAACGCCGGTCATTTAACTCGGGCTTAACTGCGTGTTTGCAACTAACAAATACTAACACAAACGAAAGCCTTTTTGTACTTTTCTATTTTCTCCTTTACATATTTATATTTCCAATTTCGCTTCTTTGTCATTTTCTGATATTCTTGTGCATTTTTCAATCATCTCTCAATGTTGATTCGCATTTTTCGCATCCTTTTACTCTCTTCAATTTATACACATTTTCCCACAATTTGCATGCAATTAATACTTATTATCATGCGCTTGAATTTGGTTAATGATAAATATTTCTTCCACCCGTAATTTTGCAGTGGAGCGCAGTCCAAGAGCCCTACTTTGACACAGAGTCCAACCATGTATGGTGACGCTGTCAATGCCAGCTTACAGGCAAGCAAAATTAACCACTTTTTTTATGCATTTATGAGGTGCTTTTCCTTTAAAATAAATGGCTCGTGTTTTCAGGCTGCTTTGGCGGACAGTAACATGCAATTCAGTTCATCCATGAACGCAAGAAGTGTTAGCTCTGATCAAGCACCAGACTCGCCGTTGGAACCCAGGTAAAACTTCGGCCGCTTCCATCTTGATTTTACTACCCTCTAACCCTCTTACTGATTGATTTTGCTCTTTCTGACAGATCTTTGAATGTAAGTCCGGGCATGATTAAACGAGAGAACTCAAGCCCTCTGAACTCGTCGAATGGAGTTGTGCGACTGAGCAGACAAGAATCAATGGAGCGAAGTGGTGAAATGTTGAGCGCTTTAATCAGAAGAGAATATGGGTCAGGAGAGGGCAGCCGACATTATGGAATCTCATCTGATGGAGAGTCAATCGGTCAGGATGATCATGAAGATCTCATAGGAATCGACAAGCATGAAGATCTGGCTGAGGATTTGTCCTTCTCTTCCTCGTCTCATGCTGGAGATTCACGATCATTAGTAGACAGTAGATCTGATTAACGTAGCTTTTTAGCTTTCATTGTACTTCAGTATTCGCTATATGGATAAAATTCTTCTCTATGGATTTGTGCAATACCAGGCATTCCATTTTTGTATTAACTCCACACCTCGGTAGATAAACACCGGAACGAAATATTTCGAATAATCAATCGCATGAACTTGCTAATAGGGTAAGAAAGACGACGTGGTACGGATTCAGACAAACACGCAATACAGCAGATTTAAATCAGTAAACCGAACCTCAGACGTGGCGCTTGTCGTGTTAATTGACACCGGGTTTCCGTGGGCTCTCATGCGAGTTAGTAGAAAAACATTTGTGTCGTGTAGTCATTTATGATATGAATGTTTGTATTCGTAAGCTAATAAGAGAAATTGAATTTTCAAGGGAGCTGAAGACATTTGTTGTTACGCATTAAGTACCAATTCGTCTGAGGTGACTCTAAAAAATTGCTGTGCGGTATAAGAGAGAAAGCAGAAAGAACCTGTTAGACGGTCAAACAAAATACAAAACCCATCCAGAAGAATCACAAAAATGTGTGCAATTCACTGTTACAGCGTTGCAGGAAAAGCCAACAACTACAAATGCTGGGAAATGTTGCATGTGATTCGACTGATCCAAAGACGTCTTAAGTTTAATCTTGTAGATGACAATGTTTATAACTCATTCGATGCGTTTAGATGTAGTAGTATATTTATCGTGTTAGAAGCTACGACGTATGTTATGGTTATTTGCAAGGTAATATTCCATACATCAATGGGTAATTGACTTAGAATCTCTACTGACTTTATTAAATACTTTCAATAACATTCAGTCGTCCACTGTCTACACTTTGTATCAACTTTCCTAACATACTGTATTCCTTCATAAGTAATTAAGAAATTGGACTTAGAATGTAAACCAAATGTCGCATCCTCCTCAGCTTGTCATTCTCTCCCACAACACTCGCTAAACCCCTCCGCTAGTCCCATTCGTCGTGATTTCTGTCAATGATATCTGTACTAATCACAATTTTAATTACTACCATGTTTAGTTCAAGACAAGCGAGATTAATAGTTCGATTACTGAAATTACAAGAGCAAAAGATGATTTTAGGAAGATGCAAATTCTTTGTAAACATTTAATATGGTTTAAAAGTTCCTATTTCAGTTTGTCAAGCAAGTTTCATTAAATGGCAGGGAAGAACAGGAATAAGTCTAATGCGATGACGATTGTAGAGATATAGCTTGTGAAATGTACTCAAAATTGAGCCAGACGGGTCAGAGTGGTTAGGCAGCGAACGGGGAAACTGTTACTAGTCTCGTATCAAAAGTTACTAGCTCTAGATAATAATGTGTGGTAGATAAGAATAAAGAATATCGTCTTAATTGATAACAAACCCTTCCTTAACTTAGCCCTCTTTCCAAGAAGTCGCACTTAAAGCGTAATGCGATGAATGATTATCTGTTTGGAGTATTATAGCAAGCATGTATTTAGTGCAAGTTCACACTTCCCCGTGCGCACGTTCATTATACACCTTCATAGTGGGGTAATTTGATACCGCTAAATATCAATAGCCCTGTCGTGCGCTGTAGCTGTAGCGTGTAATTGCAACTGCATGATACTTTGCCGAAGTGGAAGGAAATAGATTAGCGTATTTGATTGTCCAGTGAGTGAGTGAGCATGAATTTAGTAAATATTCGAGTACTTGATACTAACATAAACCACTGATAAGGTAAACCGAGTAAGTTATCATACGTTTAGATAGGGTAAGATGAATTGAACTCTGTATGTTTAATAACATGACCTCGTGAACATAACTTTTACGATACAATCATTTACAGTTCTTAAAATATGTATTCCACATGTTAACCCAATTACCATTGCTATGCTGTACAATTAAAATAGTTAAGCCAGTGTGTTATGACATTATGAAGTAGGCACATTCCAGCGGTCAGGTCTGTTTAAATTGTAATAACATGAAGCATACTCTGCAATAAACACATTTTGCATTGTGTACTGTCTCCAACTCTAAAGTCATTGACACGAGAATTGAAGTCAGGAGGTTGAAGCTAAACTAGCATTAGCATTAGCCTTCACTGGAATTTGTGTACCCCGTTTCCTACAATAGGTATGAATACAAGGCTGGCAATTCGCACCTTCTTTTCAGATTTGAGGATATGTATATTCAAAGTGCTTAACAGTAAAATCATTGACAAATCAAATAAATTCCTTAAATAAATCTGCCGAAAATGTTCACGAACTGCGCACAACCTCCCCCTCATCCGCATCCGAAAGATAAAAGATACAGAAACTGCTGACTGTGTACGTTAATCATTTTGATATTTGGAGGGAATGATGATCATTGGTGAGTTGCTACGCTAATGGTAAACCTAACAGCCAGTGTTTTCAAACAACTGTGTCGTCCGTTGCTAACCCATGCAAGCTGTACTGCTCAATGATTTTGCGTGACTCTCTTGACTTTGCCTTTCCTACGCAATCGGCACTCCTTCGATACTAATAACACACTAACAGTATGTGAACCAGTGAGCCTACAGGTAGTGGATATGTTCCAATATGTAGATGAAGGCTGAAGCTGAAGTGCTAATAAAATTATTACATAATACAAGATATCATTAACGTTGCCATTTTTTGTGAGTCTCAGATTCCATTGTTTTCCTCATACAAATCCTGGCCATTTAATAGGTATGAGGTGTTTAAGGACAGAAGACTGCGACATGAAGTATACGCAGTTATCCTGTGGGTAGTAAATTGTAATTACATTTCAGTGTAGAAATTACTTAACATATAGCTATTAAAGCATATACAAACCAAAGTAAGTATCCACATTTCTATTCAATCCTGTTGAATACTAAGTACGAACTTAACAGATTTAATCTTTCAGCCTCCACAATTTGCATGCAATGTAAGTGTATCTTACACATCTGTAGATAAATCTATATAGCTAGTTTTATGAGTTTCAGTTGACCTTGTAAAGTTCTACATTGCTGGGTTTTACTAAATTAGCTATACTTCTCTCTGCGAGTTGGTTTCGTTTAATAATAAGTACGCTGGATTCTTGAGTGCATCATATTAGCCTCCTCATTGAAGTGTTCGAAGTGTTGTCGAATGAAGCCCTATATAGTAGTGATACAATTTATTGAAATCAAGCAAAATCTTTGTAATTTTATAATAAATACGACTTACCTCTTGTGTGGTTAATGTAGGGCTCGGCGTAATCTGGTGGGCTCGCAGCTAAATACATTAACCAAAATCTCATCTAGTGAGATCACTGAACAATGACCACTACAAGCAGTTTATTAACAAATTCTTACTCCGACATGGGTGGTGATACCGCCAACAATAATTTGACATCAAGTGACTCGTCCCTGTGCGATGATCTAAGAGACAACACAATATTATACGCGGCGGAAATACTTCCAGGTAAGTTCGACAAATCCACACAATGATTCATTTTACACTTCATCAAAATATTTCACCTAGAACAATTCCCAACAGATCGACTTTATTTCGCCACTTTGAAGTCCAATATTAAACTCAAATCATCGACTAACTCGCACTACTTTAGCATTGACGATGAGCTTGTTTACGAAAACTTTAATTCCGATTTTGGTCCGCTGAATTTGGCCATGCTATTCCGGTACTGTCTGAAAGTAAATTCAAAATTAAGGGTAAGTCCGAAGATTTTGTGAAGTTTCCGTCAATGATCTCGTGAGTATAACAAGTACAAGCGCTGACCTCCTAACAGAGCACGGCCTTATGTCGCAAAAGGATAATTCATTACACGAGCTCTGATCCGCAGAAGAGAGTGAACGCAGCTTTTCTTGTCGGTGCATACTCCGTAAGTGCCGTCACATTATTATTCAGGGCCTAGATTTTATAAATATGACAATGTGAGGATAACAGTTACACTTTTATGGTTAGATCATATATTTGAAAAAGACACCTGAAGAAGCTTACCGAAATTTGGTTGGGCCGCACACGCCAAGTTTTATATCTTTCAGGTTTCTGCAAATAACTCCATCTCACATGTTGAAGGGTGGAGTGGTAGGAATTACTAATTAATTGTGCCTCGCAATTGCAGGGATGCTTCGTTCGGCTCAGCTTCATTCCATATAACACTTCTGGATGTCTTGAAAGGTCTTCATAAGGCCCTGGAAAACAAATTTTTCGACTTTACTGATTTTGATTGTGCAGAATATGAATATTACGAAGTAAGACAAGCATAAAGACTTAAATTTACTTTTGTTCTAGTAAAGCAGCATATAAACTTGCAACTGAATTGTTTGTGCAGAAAGTTGAAAATGCAGACCTAAATTGGATTCTACCAGAAAAGTTTATAGCGTTTTGTGGTCCACACAATAAAACTAAGGTCCTAAATGGATATCCCTTACACGCACCGGAAGCTTACTTCAATTATTACAGGAAGAACAACGTAAAATGTATCGTTCGATTAAATCGTGAGTGACATAATACCAATTCACATTCTGTTAGTTCGAGAATAAGGCACACGAGACACGATTTTGGCTGATTGCTTAATATTTGCGGGGCGCAGGACATATTTACGATGCTGGAAGATTTGTCAACGCAGGATTTGAACACAAAGATCTATTTTTCACCGATGGCAGCACTCCGAGCGATTCGATTATGTATCAATTCCTAGAATTGGCCGAAAAAACGGATGGGGCGATTGCAGTACATTGCAAAGGTAAGTGGTAATCTTTTCCCCGAAACCTTTGTTCGCTAGATTTTTGATGGCAAATGAATCCAAGCAACATATTTTACAGCTGGGCTCGGTCGCACTGGATCTCTAATTGGCTGCTTCATTATGAAACACTACCATTTTTCTGCAAGAGAGGTGATTGCCTGGGTTCGACTTTGCAGACCCGGTTCTGTGATTGGCATGCAGCAAGAATGGCTGGAAGAGTAAGTTGAGTTATCGCTACTAGCATGTCTCCCGATATTCTGCACATTTTACGTTTTCTGATTTATAGAAAGCAACCATTGCTCTGGAAGCTTGGTGCCGAAACACGAGTGCCGATACAGAGATCCAAGTTTCCGCTCTACAGCCATAAGAGGCGGTTGATAGATTCTTCTAACATTCTGTCTACGAGTCCTGACAATGTCAGGACAATATTGGCACAAGTAGACTCTATGCGGCTAGAAGACGAAGACAGCAGTGTCGAAGTACGTTCGTCATGCTCCAACTATTATACAAAAGAGAGATTCAATTGCGCTGATGATATGTTTGTATTACTCAGGTGGCTGCCGACGACAATGACAACACGGAAGTGGATGATGAGAACAACTTGACGCAGGGTGATATGCTGAATAGAATTAAAGCACTTAGGCAGTACGTGCTCATTTCTTTCATGCTCTCCTTCAGTAGCTTATGGTTAACATGTTACCCTTTTACTTTTACTAATGCATAACCTAAAATTCTTAATATTTCCAGAACCCAGTTACCAATTAAGGGATTGCACACAAGAAAAGTTACTCCTGCAGAAGGCACGAGGGCTAAAGAAGCAGTACGGTTAAAGAGGACCGCAGCGCCATACACTGCGGCTGCGAACACAACCAAAAGGTGTGTGGGATATGGTGGTGTCCGTGTGCCCTTTCGCTTGAATTCTAGCAGCTTTAAAATATTAGTAGCCAGTCCGCTGCGGTGGCTACTCGAGTTATTTATTGCCTTTAATGCATATGCATTTAGTTTTTACTATTTGTAAGTGCTTCCCACAAGTGCAAGTGCTTTGTCTCATATCATGGTCATTATGTTTTGCTGCTACGTTCTGCTTGCTGTGATGTCTTTTAGTTGAAAAGCTTCATTACAATATCAAACAAAATTGATGAATTGATGTAAGTGGGCTTGAACATTTGGCTTGACTCCGATTCGTCCTGCACAGTACAAATTAAACTCTCCTGAGTTCAAAATATCTTCTCTTGTTTGATAGAGTAATTTGCACTATTTTTGCATACCGCACTTTGCGAAGCCTGCAATTCCCAGTTCACAATTTTCCTCTTTACTTTCGGCCAATTTTGCTGCACATTTTCACACCACGAGGCATTCTGAATTTATTTCTATTAATCCATTGAGTTGTGATTGTACCTCTTGTACATATCCAAATACCACCAACGTACTACTATAAGTACCACGAGGTGCCCGTAACATTTCCTTTTGCCAGGTGCTTTTGATGTGGTTTTCGCAGTACTAACGATTCCTGCCTCGAAAATTGCATAATTGCATTGGACAATGTTTCATGAATATTATAACGGCACTTGCTGATATTCTCTTTCTCTGGTCTTTTATGCTGCTATCTCTGGATTTGTTGGAGCTAGGCCGTACAGGGGCACTGACAATGGTTCTGGGTCTGCACGGCTACTTACTCTATCAAAAGTGACATTACCTAGTGGGGTCGACTCGAACTCTGACCTCAGCTTAGATATAAGTCCAGATCCACCTCCTTCGCCAAGTCTGTCTGAGGAACCTGAACCTAAACAAAATCCTTCTGTCTCATGTAGCCGGAGTTCTGGGTTACCAATTGAAGCTCCACCTAATCGTCCGATTACACGATCATTCTCAAGATTGGCAACACCGAAAGAACCTCATAACCCTTGTCCAAGGACGTTACGCAAAGTCAGAAACCCTCTTACTACAGACCGCGGTGCACTTCCACCGGTTCCGAAATTCCCACTAGCTAAAATACCTGGATCTTCAATGCGCTCAGAAGCTCTTACTCCATCACAAAAGCTTGCTACAAATGTAAACAAAACAAATCAACCCCCTAACTTAAACAGGGTCAATACAAGATCATCTGCACGAATTCTTAATTCAGTTACTAACCGGAGGCTTAAGAATTACGCTGCTTTAGATAATAATACAAACAATGCATTACTAACAGCCCACGAGTCTACGACTAAAAAGCCAGTCGTTGCTGTAACCTCTGCAGGGGACCCATAAAGATCTATGAATACCTGAACAGTTGCATTAATTTGGTTACCCTTTTCAGTAGAGAGATATTCTTATTTTTATAAGAATAATGCTAATGTGATGTGATGATCTACACTTACCACTTACAAATCAATCATTTCTAACCTGAACTCACCGTAAAAGTTCAAAGTGGCAATCATTTGCTAAATGCTAAGAGCATGCTTTTCCAAGATACTGGAACTAAATTAACTAAAAGAATAAGGTCTTGTTGGTGTTTAAGTCTTTGCTTTCGTGCTTGACGAATTGTTCGACAGCAAACTAAACGAATCCCTAAGAATTTGTAAGAATTTCTGTGCAGTATTTAGAATTTAGATCCACGGATAGCGTCATTAACCTCTTTCACTTTACCAAAGATCTAACCCAAAGTAACTAGTTTCGCATTCTCGACTATCAGTAACGAAGTTAGAATTAAAATAATAACCCATAGTGTCATAGTACGTTCCTAAACTAAATGAAAATCTCTGTCTTGCTTTACGAGTTCTTGTCCTCTTTTTAGCTTTAATTGAAAAATAGAAAACATGTCATTCTCGTTTAAAACCAACGTGGTTGAAAGTCTTAAAGCTGTAAAGAATGTGCGATTCGTGCCCTTCCGTTTCTTGTGTCTTTACTTCCCGACTCTCAGGGGATCCAACTATAAATCAGTAAATAACCCACCGAACTAATGTAACAAGTTAACAAGATTCTTGCCATGCAATAGCAATACCCGTCATCAGTCATCCTCAGCCTCACCTCCAACTCTATTGGGTCTATTGGGTCTATTGCTAACTGTCACTTCTATTTGCTTCCTTACTAACTAAACTAAGCTAAAACTTACCTGTGTAGCGCCACTGTCACACAAACTAGTGCTGGGTCGAAATTTCTTTTCTTCCATGATTTATTCTTTTGTACATTATTTCTGAGTGTGACTTAGAACAACTTTAATAATTTTAGTAATAAGGCGAAGCAACTTGGAGGATTGACCGGGAAAAGAAGCTGGAGTATTCCTGGAGCAACTGGACAACTATTGACCACTTTAACAAGACCAAGATGACTTGAGAAATCGGGATACCTGATTGATACCTTCACTTCAGTTTTAACTTTCATCGTCAAGACAGGATACATTTTCTCCTTTGTGTTTTGGATGCAAGATGCAAAGATTCAAAGACTAACCAACAGCCAACAACTAGCAACGCAATTACGCAATGCCAGGCAGCTCTGTCTTCGGCCTTTGTTGTGTGCCGTGTGTGTTGCTCCGTTTGAGATGAACCCTTTTTTCTATTTTCTCCATACTTTCATAACAAGATTAACTGGGTGCACGAAATCTTCCACACTTCTAAATACTTTTCTAGTTTTGTTTAATAACGGTACAATCATTTTGGTTATATTATAATTTCGTTTATGGTTCTTTTATATTTTCTTGGTCCACTTTCTTATTAAGTTTCTCGATAATCATGAGCTCTTTCAGTAGTATCCTTAGTTCAATTCGTATACATTACAAGATTCAGATCTGTTTGTAGTCAGTGAATTGCCAAAATAGCAATTCTACTAGTTTCTACTTTATTACGCAATTACTCGCTCTTAAAAGAATGATGTATCTTCTTTGTAAATTTAACCCAATCCCAACTCCTCATCCCACTTTCCCACTCACCAACCAACATTCCTCTTTAGGTGTATCGTGCGCGGGTGCGTCCCGCAGACGCATTTATGTACCATTTGCAATATTAGTGTCCAGTGGGTACGCTGGATTATATACGCTGTCCAATTAGTGGGTACGCTGCCAATGAGTTTGATGTTTGGGAACACGGACACCAAAGTGGGGTCAAATGAGGCAGATGTAAATTCTTTGATAGGTTTATTATTACTAAAAGTATTAGTAATTAATATTGCATACTCCCACCCTCCCGCTACTTAACTCCTGTAAGTTTTAGGGGTAAGCAGCTTTTGTGATGGACTACATTCTGGTGTGTGTTAGTAAATAAGTCCACGTAGCCCATGTTATAGTTTTCTAAGTATAAAATTAGGCTGAGGTACTAATTACGTGAAAAACATAAGAAGAGATTTATTTCAATGATTATAGATTCACTTCGTATTTCTAAACTTAATTTCTAAAGTAAGTTACTAAACTAATCTATTACGAGCTCAGGCTTGAGAAACACAATTTATGTACAGGTGTATAGTATTGTATGTAGGTAAAGGCTAATGCCATGAATCGTTATATTGCTAAGATGCATGTTGATGTTGTGTGTATCGTAGTATATCGTATATCCTGTATCTATAATAATTTCTGGAAATGGAAGCTCAGTTTACATTCACACTACGAGTAAAGTAAAGTCATAAATGAACGGAACTACGGAATGGAGTAAACAAATTAGTCGGTTAAAATTTATATACGCTCGCCCTTCTCGAAAAACTTATATATGAGATGTATAATCGTTTATAACTGTTTATGGCAAAATCATACTAGTTTTAGATCAGGCATTATATAAAATATTTAACATGCAAGAACAAAAACTTATCTTTGTCCAAGTTAAGCTGGTCAAATTTAAATCAAAATGAAAATTCAAAATAAACATAAAACCTGTGTTTTGAATTTATTATTGAGCGGCCATTATTGCTGGTCATCATTACTCATCTCACTCAAGTACTCAAACTTCAACCATATTACCCTATTTGCAAGCCCAGACTGAGTCATGGTTCAATTGTTATTGTTGTCTAAAAAGTAGGACACTGTAAATTGTACCGCCGTTTGGGTCAACATGCCGTCAATGCCGACTATTTTGCTGTGATGAACAAAGAGTTGATTGGATTGAGAAAATGCTTTGTCGGGGCAATGCACTGTGGGAGACAGAGTGTCTAGTGCTTAGTCACAAACAAATATGAAACAATGAGCCAATCCGAGTTGATTTGGTGGAACTTTTTCCATTCTTCACATTCACACGTTCGTGGTGTCGTGTACTGCTCGGGTCAATCAATCGGGAACTCGCGAGTAAGTTTTCAACTCGAGTTGAAAACGGAAGATTAAACTTCGTCATCAGTCGTCGTGTTTCTTACAGAGTCGGCGATCTGCGGTCTGGATTTGAGAACGCACACATATTTGTCAAATCAAATTAATTCTCTTTTGGAACTGATACTCGTTAAAGTTGTGCTTAAGTTTGGAGATTTCGAATTTTAAACAACTGTTTAATAGTGACTTCGTTAACTTACAAAACAAGCTTAGCTGAGGAGTAGAAAATCGACCTGGACCTTGAACATATTGCTTCATAGTTCGTCTTAGTTTTAGCATCAAAGTCTCAGTTCACTACATAACATTAGGCAGAATCAAGAATTCCGTTCACTTCTCTTACGTACTGAATGTATTAGTTGCAATAGTGTAACTAGAAATTGAAACAATGGTGGTAAGTCCTCAGCCTTCATACATGTTCATCAAATTCTCAAGATTCCTTATTTTGTAACAGCTTTGATTCCAATGCTTTTTTGGATTTTCTAGAAATATAACCTAGAAGTGGCAATGCAGTTAGAAAATGTGAAGAAGGTGGAGGTAATGCTATCCTGTTATGACTCATTGTGAGAATGCTCTACTTACGCTTGCTCTACTTTCTCTTTCCAGGCGGCGGTGGATAAACGCTGGCATGTGAAAGTAGGTCGATTCGTTCTCTTTTTTCATGCTGATTAATATAGCATGTTTTATGATCTTCTGTGACTGGTTAGATCACTTGCTCAAATTGCCAAGAAACGTCACCGAAGTGGCATGGAATCTCAATTCTTGAAACTAATCAGCGAGGTCGAGCAGGTGTTAACTTC
>JAQIUU010000248.1:0-12131 GCA_034694545.1 Mesaphorura macrochaeta
GGCTCGTAGCTTCATTCCTGACGTTAATAGAAACAAACGATTGGAAAGAATGCGAGCCGCAATTTTCTAGATTAAAACGTCACAAACGACAGTGTATATTATTGCTCTTCTTCTCTCTCATCCTCATCCGCGTCCTCTCATATTCTACACTTGACTTTCTCTCTCGTATGTTCTCGTATGTTTTCTCTTTCACCCACCACATTCTGAGTGAGACGACGAGCAAGAGCAAGGGAAAAATAGTCCTTTTGTCGCCGCCAATCTTTTTCCAATGAACTTGTCTTCAGTGACTGACTCGCAACAAATATGGCTATATTGTTCTAGATTTTATATTTCCACCTTCTCTCCTGCGACTAGATTTTCAATTGAATTCCGATGGGAACAGAAACCAAGAATCCTAATTTTTATTCCCCAGAGCCATTCCATTTGCACAAGAACAAGAAATCTGGCAAATCGATTTTTAGACGAGATTCGATGAGCTTGATTGAATGACAACCTCGAAACGGGAGCGTGAATCTCAATCTCAGGTATAAAAATACAAAAATACAAAGTGCTAGGAGGATGAGGAGAACAGAGATGAATTTGTGTCTGCATAAACCAATACAATGTAGGAGAATGAAATTGTATTTCTCACTCCGATTCGGCATCAGGTATCAAGCGTCAGATACCAGGCAACATACGAACTGAATGCGGAATAGTATATATTTGATGAATAAATTATTCAGGAGACTAAGTAAGAGTACAAATGTATCCACAATCCTCACATGTCACAACCATCGCAAGATTCTAACCTTCGAATCTCACACTCGCTTCCATAAGTAATGGAAATGCTGACTTGCTGACCCACCTGCCTACGTGGCCTGAGAATGCAATACAATTTTATACAATACCATAATCCAACATTTTATAAAGTTGGCATTGGCACTTCTTGCGAATTAGCAACGGCATTAACCAATTGATGTATCAATGCCATGTTCTAATCATTTACTTATTTCCAAACAGGGAAACTGCACAATTCGAATGTCTCTTCGCCTCGTGGAACTCAGTCACCTTCAAAGTCACCCGTGACCCTTTCTTCTCATACATTTACACCTTTAATGCTGACTCCAAACCCGTCGCCGATTTCCTCTAATTATGGTCTCACGGCAAAGGCTCTGTTCTGAAGATTTCGGCCATCCAACGGAAGTGTTTGTTGACCGGCTGTGGAAAATCTGAGCGTGAATGTGAACAGGAACCCAAGAAACCCGTTTTCGTGTTCTTGGATGTGCAAGTCTTGAAGAAAAATACTATATTTTAAGTTTATTGTACGTAAGACTAAATACGAAGAGCATTTATCAGGTCAGAGGTCATGTGAAGATTAGGTGGTAGTTAGTAACTCACCAATCGCTGCCCTGCGTGAGACCCGGGGTGTCCCGTGAACAAAGTATGCGCAACCAGCGATCTGTGGACTCCTTCTCCAAGTACAAGTGTTAAGAGTCATGCACTAGATGACTCGTAATGTAACTTGCTCGTTCTCCGAAAGCACGAGTTGAGGCTTTTACCCTCTAAAGACAAAACAAATAATGTACCACTTGTAAATTCTAATGTGTAAGTATATTATGAATGTTTGTGCAGGGATCAGATGCGGCCACCTTAATTTAGCAATCTCGAATCCGGTTCATCAATTTATTTATCTTCAATTCTTTCAATTGTATGTTTCACGACAGTCAACAATTTACACCATGATTTGTGATTTTCTAGTCAAAGTCATCTCTGTTTTGGAATTTTCTCCAGAGTTAAATATAATTTACAATTATTATTATCGTATTTGGTGTCCGGCACAATAATACAGCTCCTGTTACCAGTAAGAAAGTATTCGATGACTTGTATGTAAATTACCAGATTACGAGCAAGAATTAAGTAGAATACGATTTCACAAAATTATAAATTAATTTTTAATAAAATTAGTAAAATTATAATATGGATTGAGAAAGCGAGCAGAAAGATTGTATGAAGGAAATGTTTCATTTTTTGCAGAACAACGTGGCATTTGACACACCAACTGGAACGTGACTCAGAAAGTTAGAGTCATGATACGGTCTAGTCGGTAGAAGGTGGATAGCGTTTCCTTGACCGTGACCATGATATCTCGTAATCGTCCTGTCCTAAGTCCTGATCATAGTCGCACGTGCGTTTTCCTTAAATGTCTCCGCTGACCGTCTGTCACTTTCTGTCCAGTTGGTTTCTCCTATCTTCACCATGCATAGCAAGTGGTGATTACGAGTATTCAGTTGCAATCCTGCATTACTGGACTAGTCCAGTGCGACAGAGGTGTTCACGACAACTATTTAGGCCATCAAGAGCGTCTTGGCGAAATGCTTATTTCCTGATGAAAATTTCTTGCTCATCGCCCTGCTCGCACCCGTTCATAGAATTGGCAGCTTCTCGTCGTTATTTCTGACAAAACCAGAAATGCAAATTGTTTGTAAACGTCGCCACGTTAAGTTCAAGGTGAAGCACAAGTTCATATTCAGTAGGTGAAACCACTTGTAACTATTTAACGGTTGGGAATTAACTCCTCCAATTTGCATTAGCAATTGGTAAAACTTCACCTTTAGTACTTTTTTGTGTTTATGTTTACCACGAAATATTACAACAATGCAATGCCTAGAATTCAGAATTGAGGCAATAACTTCGTTCTGGTGAGCGAATATTCATGAGTTTCTCTAATTATCTGTGATTACTGTGAGTGTGCATGAAATCCGTTAGTTTAAGGATATTTGCGCAGGAAGATGGGAAGTGACACTTCGTCCGCGAAACACATAAACGGGACCATCGGCTTACACGCTTTGCGTCCATACCATAACTGCTTGTCTCCTCAACTGCCCTACTAACTTACCAAACCATTTGCATGCATCATGCGCGTGTATCGCATCAGTTGGAGATTGGAAGTTTGAAGCAACAACACGCGATAGGAGATGACTTGACCAATTTATTGCGTTGCATGGAGAGGACCAGCCGACAAGCCAAAGTGGACCAACAACTGGCCAACGGGTAATGAACGTGAAGTAATGGTAATCATGGGCAGATGTAAAATGTAAAATGGAACAAAAAATGTCTCACTTCGTTCTGCCGACGAAATGAAAGTTGGTTAGTGGAACTTTCTGGATTACACATACAAATAATTGCTGTCATGCTTTTTATCTGCCACTAGGCCATTGGAGCCGGAGAACATGGGGGCTTGTTATTCACCGTCTCTGTTCAGATTATGCAAACGAACGTGGATGGAGTTGTATTTTTGGATGAATAAAACTGAAATTTCAGATTCAAAAGATGAGACCAAATACAACAACATGAACCGTATGCACAGAAGTTGCTGGAGAAGAAGGGCAGGTGTTACTCGGACAGGACAGGTTGAAAGTCGACCTTGGCCTTGGAACTTGATTTTTACCAACTCGTTATTCGGTAATAATCATGCATTGCGCATGTGTTACAATAAAAATAAGCATTCATTTCGTGGACGCGACGGGCGATGAAGAGGAGGCGAAGGGGAGAAAGGACAGAAGAAAAGAATACTATTAAAGTAAAAGTAAGTACGTGATCTCTCTCATCTCGTTCCGTCGTACGCGTCGCGCACGGTACAACTTGAAGCATGCCGGCTGCTGCCTTTTATTTCGGATCGTCATTGTAATTATAATAATCTTGGCCTTTGGAAGTGGTCCAACGCAACGTAACGCAATTTACTCATCTATCTATACACGACTACTTTTTTCCTCCTTGCCTACCGACCTGCAAGGTACGCACTGAAGTACTTATTTGAACCTAAACGTCACAGGTCTATGCTGGAGCCTTCAGGGATCACCGCTTTAATAATACGCCTCGTTCGATCATGGATTTATGTAAATTTTATAGGCAGCTGGAAATTCCGGTCTACGTAGACGAAAAGAACCCTACATCAAGATGAAGGTCACCATTTCCTGATAAAATGAAAACCACCACGAAGGGTTGAAAGTTAAATGTTCTGATGAAGCTCCTTTCGTTGCCACCTTCAAGCTCACAAATCGCTTCAAGAAATAAAATTCTATAAATAGCCAGACTCGGTAAGATAAAATGGTGTACTTCTTTTTAAATAAAGTCGAATTTTATTTCCACTCTCAAGTGTCAAGTGTAAAGGTATAAATTCTAGTACGCATACGCAGCAGACCAATTCAATTTCAAATAAAATATTTACAATGGTAATTCTAACTTAAACTTAAGACGTCATATAGCAACCAATAATGTACTCCTAAAACTAAATGTAAAAATAACATGTAACAATGGTTCTGAGCTGTGCAACTCAAAAGAAGATAATATGATATTTGCACAAATCCGGTAATTGTCAAATTAGTAAATCAACTACGTATAACTCGGTCCTCGTGTAACATAAAAAGTACAGAGTTTCTAATGATAATAACAATGCTTAATTTACGATATAGCCATCCAATTAATCGCGTGATGGGTGGAAGACAGACTAAGCATTATTCGATTCACAATTCATACCGAGTGCACAAATAAGTGAAATAAATTATTTGTTTAATGCTAACTACCACTCATTCATTAATGGCTAGGTCAGTCTGCCTTTCAGGGTTCCTAATTCAGCTAAGGTGTTTGTTTCATCATATTTAGTTTCCAAGTACAAACGCAAAACCACAAATGTTAAATACAAAATGTATGAGTCTTACGAGTGAGTAAATGCATCTTACCACAATTACCACTACCTATGCTATCGTATATTTAAGTTACTAGTCCCCATATCTACATACATTTAAAAATGTAAATAAAAATCTAGGTGGATCGTCATCGTATTATTTGCTACTACTACAAGAGAAAGCACACAATTTGTTACGCGGTACAACATGTTTTGAAGGCATCTCGCTCAATCGTTTGTTTATCACAGAAATTCGTCAACTGTTTGCCCAATAATTCCGTGCTCATTCATGGAAGACAACTGATTTGATCATTGATTGGATTGGTCCGATTTTTCCGGTTCGCGGAGTTTACAGATAGTAAATTTAGGAATGTTACAAGATTGTCAATTTTGTCCTACGTCAGTCATACTCTGCTCCCTTGTCCTGGCAATTTAAAACTCAGTGACTTCCTCAAAATAATTTGCATGAAACGATTCCACTCGCGTCCAAGGTAAGAGCAGCAAACACAATTAGTTAAATTAGACTTGGCTTGCTTTCTCTCCGGCTCTTCCTACAGCAAAACTCATACAATAGCTAATTGCCTGTGCATGTTAATAGAGTTAATAGGCTGCGATTAACATCACCACAAAGTCAGTGTTTTTGTCCTAAAATATGCAGCTTGTAACTATCTAAAATATTACAATAATTTTACTATGAAATAACAAACGTTCATACAAAAGTCGAGAATATTAAGTACCTGCCCATTTGCGCATATGTTATATTTATCCCGTAATGAATTTGCTCAGGTTTCAGGCTGCGGTGTACATCGTGCATCGTGTGGGTTGCTGGATTTCTTTAACGTCTACTTTTACACATTGATTGATAATGGATAATAATAGCGAAGTCATCTTTCTTAGAATGCCATAGAACACAAGATTTTGGACTTGGGTGAGAAAATTGTTCATTCCTATCAGTGGGAAAAAACAAAATTAGTTCAAATAATTCTTCATGTACGCCATAATATAATCATGTGAGAAAGAGAATAAAATCAAAGACTAAATTTACAAAAGAAAGACAAAGCAAATGTTTGAAAACGTTAATGTTTGAAATTAGAATTAATGATTTTAGCGAAACAATCTTTTGTGAGTAATAGTGATTGATTTCATGATCATACTTGAAGAAGCATATTCGCGAATGATGAGTTATTAAACTTAAAATGTCTTTTGTCGTAAAATTTGAGAAGAGCAGGACTGTATGGGTGGTTTTCCTTCAGATGAACATAATGGACTTCAGGTTCGCCAGTTGTGTGTCCACATTCTTCACAAACGTAAACTTTTGTTCTACGCTCTTTGTACGCGTACTGATGTTGCATCCCATGAACTTTCAAGCAATGAGACTCCAGGCTGCATCGTTGAGTAAATGACTTCTCACACATGTTACATTTGTACGGGCGAACGCCTGAATGAGATACAAATAAAACGAAATTTCAAGGTTAAAAGAGCATAACATATGAAGAATCAAGGCTCAAGAATTCTTGCTCAGTCGACAATCTCTCGTATTTCATATGCTGTTTAGCTATGCATGGAATATATAATAAGGAGTCAAAAGTAAAAAACTTTATGATCGAAAACCGACAAATGCAAATTCACTTTCTAAATATAAAATTTCATAGTTGACTGAGCTCCTGGTTAATTACAAGAAGAAACTGAAACGAAATATGCTAAAAATTCATTACCTGTGTGAGTTCTTGTGTGTCGCTTGAGGTCAAAAGTGTCGTTAAATCCTTTACCACAGAAAGTGCAGAGATATCGTTTCACGTCTGAGTGGCATTTCAAATGACGGTTCAGTAATCTCTGGAGGTTGAAACCTTTTCCGCAAATTCGACATGAGAGTTTGCAATTTCCGCTACCAGAACCCGAACCAGCCGATACTGAACTTTCAGTGCAATCAGACGAATTATCACTGTGACCACTGTGAAGTTTCTCGTTATCTCCGTTTTGCCGTTCTGGTGATTCAGACGAGAGAGAAGTTTTTGCTCCATGTCCGTTGTTAAGAAAATCCAATGACGAGTCATGTGTCATTCCATTCTGAAATTGGAACATATGGTAATGGCGAATTTAGAAATTGCAAAAAGCACGACACACAAATCAATTTACTCTTGACATGGTGCAAAAATGATATGCAAATGCTAACCTGTTGCTGCATATGCGAATTTCTTGCATGAAGGTTTGGAAATAATTTGACATCAATGCTTGATCCATTGTTGTTAGCGTGTTTCTTTGTGGAACGGGAATTGTTTCGTGTGGGTTGATACTTGGGCGGTGATGCTGGTGAATGCAACATGTTTAACGGAGTTCCTGGAGGCGATCCGTTGGCAAATGACAGAGGTGATGGAAGCGACATTTGCGCAGGTGATGAGATTGGTGGGGATGGAAGGCCAACACTATTCACCATGTGCTGCGCAGTACATTGGCCATTCATCATTGAGGAACTTGTGGATACAACTGGATTTCCAAGCATTGATGTATTTATACTAATTTGATTGTCCAGGGCTCGATTAAATTCATCAGTGAAAATCAAATTTCCAAAGTTGAAGAAATCGTTGTTTTGTTCTGTAAGGTATTGTTGCCTTCCTTGTAGGCAACTATTATCCATTGGATTGTTGTTATTTCGATGTGTATACTGAGAGTTGAGATTACGATTGTCGTGATTTCTAGACGTAGCGCCATGATCTGTATTTGAAGATCCATTTGGTTCCATTGGTGTAAGCGAAGCGAGTAATGGAGGTGGCTCTGGTGGGGGTGCCTCAACGTCGTGAACCGGTGGATCGTCCCTATATAGCTCTGCCAACTCCAGCAATGACTCCGGACTGGGCAGCGGTAGCAATAACGGATCATGTTGTCCCATATGCCCCCCTCCCGAACCACCCACGCATACATCCAGCAGTGCCTCAGTCTGTTGCCTCAAATCGTACCCTCGAAACAGACCACCACCCATTCCACCATGCATGCCATTACTAGATCCAAAATGTCCTCCTAGCCCTAAGCTATGCACTGGTGGTAATGGATCCGAAGCCAGGCGATGATATCCACCTCCTCCACTCCCATTTCCAGGACCATTGGTCATACCATTTCCATTATGACTGTGGCAAGGTGGGGGACCGTTCGCGTTGTTATTGTTGAGGTTATTTCCAGGTGGCATGCCATCACTTTTGTTACCCTCTCCACCAGAAGAAATTCCACCGCCTATCCGACCTCCACGTGGAGGTCCGTTCCCTTCATAATCTTCCGGTTGTACACTCGTTCCTCTGTTTAACCAAAGCAAAACCAATGCATTTAAATAAATATGAAACACGTACTTCCGTATTCGTGCTCATTCGTGCCACAAACTTTCTCCAACGTATCAAAAAATGTTAAATGCACATTTAAATGACAATTACCTATCAATTCCTTTGCTAAAGTCCAATGGAACATCTTGTTCTGGGGAGAATGGAGATGCTGGGAAAGGAGACTTCGGAGCCGGCGCACGGTGGATTACGGATGGTCTCTGTGGCGGAAGAATTTCGGCAGTAATACATTTAGATTCCCTTCCCTTTCCTGCAATGAAAGAACAATAAACTCATTAAACTCACTGTGTGATTAGCTTGCACTAAATCCAAATTAACGCTGTTACTAAATAAGCAAAGCTAATTTCATGTTCGTGTTAAGAAGTCCATGGCCCCTGCCCTCAACCCTTTCCGTGCTTAAAATAATTTTATAGTCTCATTTTCGCGAGAGAAAGGTAATGAAATACTTGCTGATTTTTGCAGCTGGTGTTCATAATACATAATTATCATCACCTATAAGTTAATTTCTTCCACTTTCGTGTTTCGTTATCTCTTCGCAGTCATCGCTTATAACTTCACGCACTCTCCACGCTAGACACACGTAAGTGCGAAATGCCGTAAAAATATTGAAATTGCATGTAAATATCATTTGTGCAAGGCACGGAATCAGAAGACATAAAATGAAGTCAGAGTGAGAGCAATTCATAATTTACAAATTGCAATAATGCCATTCAGGAATTTTCAGCCGACACCAACATGCAGCTGCAGACGTCGATGGTGGCGTCGCGATGATGAGATAATGAAAGATCTGAGAATCTGACAATGCGAGTGAGCGTACGACTGTACGGCATCCCGAAGGGATGTGAGAAAGTAAGAAAGAAGTGTGAGCAGAGTAAGACGAAAACGACGGTCCATTTTTCTAATTATGCTCTCAAGTTGAAGTTCGTTCACCCGCCCCAGCATATTGCATATTGCGTTGCAGCTACGTGAAAAATCCCACAGGTTTCGCATACGCTTCATACAATAGGGATACGGCCACGGACCAGGGGGTGGTAGCCCCCAGTTGAGTTGAGTCTGCTCGTATTTAAATGGAAAGAAGGATTATATGAACCAATGGCATGGCCTCACGTCAGATCACAACAGATGGACTTCTACAATGGACCATGTTGCACCATAATTATACAACACAAAATCATCCACAAAGTTGTGCCTGGGTTGTGGTGGCTGCGATGTGCACGGATGTGGATGCCAATGCAATGCCAAATAAGCACAGGAAAATGAAGTAATAGTCTCATAGTTGATCTAATGCATTGTTGACTTGAAATTCAACTTTCAACAACAACTCCTAAAGCCAAAGCCTCAGCACAGCCGACTCTCTTTCATTTGCAAAAACAAGTACCAGAAACCTGCGCAAATTCCACTAACCAAACGAGCAGAATTAAACTGCCATGTCAAGAGTCTCGATTCAATAAAACGGGATTTCATTTCCTTTCATTGGGACAACGTTTTAACTCTTCTCGCTTATTACGTACTGCGCATTTGCACATATGGGCAACGGTTGAACGGTTGGCTGCTGACGGGATGAAAATGAAATAGGAAAGAAAATAAAAACAAGTTAAAGTAAAAAAAACAACTCGAGTTTTCAACCGAGAAACAAAGTAGAGAATAAATGATCGTCTTGATAAGATTATGAGTATGATTCGAGTAGTCTAGAAAAATCTCAGCTCACCCCTTTTGTGGACTGTGGACTCTCGCTCGAAGTTTGTTGCCTGGCTGAAGTTAAATTATGTCAAGCAAGCATTGGGTTACATTTAGATTCATGCTAATGTACAGTTAATCAAATCAGACACAGAAGTTTATTTTCCATATTCTGTATTCTATTTTCATTTCTATATTGCAGGACTCCGCAGAAATATTTGGACAAATTATGCATGCCACAGATGTTCGACTGCGTTTAGCAGTTTTTCATCTGGTCTGGAATTGTCAACAGTTGGCTGCGTGTGTGTTGTATTGGTTACTTAATCGGAAAACTCCAAGACAGTTTCCCGGCTTCTTTCCACGAATTGTGACCAAGTCTCCTCACTTTAATTTGCTCGGCAATGAAACAGATCGTAAACAGATTTATGCGAGATACGGGAAAGGTGGGATTCGATTATGATGCTGATGACGCTGATTGAAGATGAAACGGAGTGATTGCAGAATTCATGAATAACATTTAGGTCTCTTCAAGTTTCTGTGGAGAGGTTCAGTCAATTACCAATTATTCTGAAGAATTCAAACACGAAATGATTAAAAAGAGAATACAAAGACTCTGCTGGAGAAATGGATGGAAGAAATAGAAAACAAATTATGCGAAATCATTAGGAGGATGAATTCCTACGGCTACGAATGCATCTACTTCTACTCTGAAGTGTTAATTACACCGCGGTATTCTTGATTAAAAGCAAGATGGCTGAGCAAACACGAAACACGGCAACTGCGGGAGTAACCGCTACGCAGTAAATAAAGGTGAATGAACTGGGTTATGGTTATGCATTGCAACTGGCAACTTGCACGTCTCGCATCACATCGCACTGCAAGGTAAATCTGAAAGAATCTGACTGAGCCTCTCTGTGAAATGTGAATGTAATAAGTGAAAGACTCTAAGAGTATTACGTGGTAGACGCCTAAACGCCATGATAATACCCATTCTTCGCAGCGGATGAAATGATAAGAGACAGTCATACAAAAGAAATTCGTGATGCCTGAGTCAGGTTCTCATTATTCTCACAAATGCGCAAAAAATACAGCTGCAGCTCAGTCAGCAATGAACCAAGCCTCTTCTCGTCTTCCCATGCGTGGCCGCAGACGTATGAACGAATGCGGGCAAGATGACGGAGCAGGCAGCAGGGATTTGCAAAAATTAACCAACTGACGATGAGTGCCTCTGGTTTGCTTTCTTACAACCCCGAGCAATCGAAAGAAATAGCAAGTGAGTGAGAACGGGGAAAGGGGTGAAGTTATTTTCTTCGCCTCAACTCGTAATCGTGGCTGTAGCTGTACGGTGTGGAGATTTGTTGCATCCAACATCCACTACTCGCCTTACATACTACTTACATACTTACATTATTACAAGTACAGCAACGTGTACCAGTGCACTTTATATGGAGCCGCCTCGTCGCCTGGCTCTTTTGTACCACAACAATGGTACACATTCCAATCCAACGTTATTCGAATCCTCTGTACTGTAATCTCACTCCGCCTTCGCTTTCGCTACAATCCAGCAATCGCAATCGTGCATTGTACGTGTCGTACAGTGCACGTACTCGGGTACACAGTGTCTTGAACGGGAGACGCCTAAGACTTGGATTACGTGGATGCTGTGATGTACGTAGTGTGAATGGGCTTGAGATTGCCGATTGTTACAAAAACCTGTTGCCGAGATCAACTCAATTCAACGAAATGGAAGATGAGAGAGAAAAAACTCGTAATAATGCGGCACTTTATTCGTTAACATTAACAATTGCACTCCCGAAATGAAAATTCTGAATCTTACTAGCCTTCCCCGATGTCTACACTTCCACATATTATATTATTGCGTAATTATTCTGCTCAAAAATAAGAAATTGCATTACACAAGCATTAAAAATCCCACGATCCAAAATCCCAGCTGATTGAAAATGTGTAAAACCTTCAATCTCCCCTGCCACACGCAAATAACTTGAGTGAAGTCATCCATGAAATTGTTTTTCTCAATACGTTATTAGTTTTCGTTTTCATCTTATAATGCCGCAAAATCGTAATTTCCAATCGACAAACCATAATTTTAAAGATGAGTTCTGAGTTCCGTTCTTACTTGACAGCACGGATGATGCTTCTTAATTAATAATCCAATCTCTTCAATTTTAATCAACTCAACACGACAATGCTATTTTGCAGACAGCTGCTGCTGAGTTTAAAACATGGAGTTCAATTTTCAATTTATTTGTCGATTTCGATTTGGGATTTTCTCCTCCTTTTAGGTTTTCTGGATAAGAAAATTTAACCCTGCCATACGAGCTACGACGACATGTTGCATGATGCATGAGAAACGAAAAGTCTAGAACAGTGATAATGTGAATGGTGCAAAGTCTTGAATTATTTCCCCAAATCCAAAATTAGAAAAGAATGAACCGTTACCCTTC
>JAQIUU010000249.1:0-12108 GCA_034694545.1 Mesaphorura macrochaeta
GAAGTTTATGGAGCTATTTTTGAATTCTCTCAAGTCTCAAGAAGCAAACTCATAGTTAGGGCAGCAGTTTCTTTTCAGTTTGGCCTCGGCCTCGATTAAATTCGCCAGTGGACCATTGCAAATTGTTCTGAGCCGCCTGGAAGTGCACGACACGCACGCGGGACGACGACGCGGGAGGCATAGCTTCGTACGGCATACCGAGGCATGATACACCAAAACAATAACCGCTTGAGCCGGAGATAGGCAGCTACATCTTACCCGAGGGCTGGGGTTGGGCCGAAGAAGACAGACAGGCGTTGACTGACTGCCATAATTTCACAATTCTGCAACATTGTAAGTCGAGATTTCTCTGGTGAGTGGTGACGGTGACTTACCTACGGCACGGGTGCAAGTCACAAGTACTGAGAAGATTTTGAGAAAGCGTCTGTGATTTGAAATATCGTAACTAGCAACTAGCATTTACATCACACCATCGCACGAGCTGACGAATTCAGATTCAGAAGAATCTCAAGCTACACGACCACACGCTGCTGTTTGCAAACAAATCATTGCCAATTGCCAAAATTACGTCACGATCGGTCTACGCTATTCCTAGTGTACAAAGTGAGATCGCAACAGAGTGAACTTTGAAGCGAATCGAAGCTTGACAATTGAAACCTGAACCCTTCCCTGATCTGGAATAAATTAAGCCTGCACTGCACGACTGCACTGTTTCTCTGTTTCATCAAAAAATCGAAATTGATCTGGGCTGGATTTTGGACCCTGGCTTCGAAGGATTGCATTTCATATTTCATCTCTCAATCAGTTATCACTCACTCACATACGCGTACCACGACTAATGAGGTGAGCCACAGCTTTACATCATTTTAATGGCCATTAGAATGCCGCATGCACGCCCGTAAAGTTAATTTGTATACAATGAATGAACATGGTTGCTAATTGTGGATGGTGATAAAAAAAGTCGTAAATGACAAATTTGAATGGGTAGTAAAAGTGCGTAATAGTCTCGTCGAGTGTCTAGTCGGCCACAGACGCAGCATAGCCAGGCAGGAGAGCCACGGCCTACAAAAGCCCACAATCTAAATTAAGAGTTGAAAAGTTGAATGTACTTTACTGACTCTACTATACTTCATACTTGTGCTTGTACTTGCTATCTTTCTATCAGAACACAAACATTAGGTCAATACGCGACCCCCCTCATAGAATTCGAAGTTCATACTTGTATGAGCAAATACTTCTAAGATCAGCACTCCTCGCGAATGCGACATCATAAATCCCATTTTATACTTCTATAATAACGAAGTAAAAAAAACTTCTTTACAATTAAAGGACATTTTAAGTCCTTAGATCAGTGATTGGTAATACTGATCCAGTATTTTTCGTGATTTGCGATGAAATTTTGTTGTGCCGCGATCAAGTTTCGAGCCTTCACTCAACTATGAAGCCAAAAAAGAAGCCCCTGACTCGTTTACTTTTATGAAGTAGCTCATAGAAAATTCAGCCAATCAGAGAGCAGGAAATTCTATGACAGCTATGAAGTTCATAGTTCTATGAAGTCATAGTTCTATGACAAGACTATGAGGGGGGTCGCGTATTGACCTATTGTAGTGTGAGTCTGTGAGAGTCTCGCCATCAGTCGGCCCATCAATTGGAGCAGCGCCCAGCGTCAGTTCAGGACAGTTCAGTCAAAATATTTGCTCAAGTGATAGACCAATGTATCGATAGTGCAGTGCAGGCACAGGGAGACAGACATAGACGCACGCATCATCATTCATCAATCTTTGTGAGAGGCGATAGCAGTATTGGCACATCGTGCTAGAGCTCGTGTGGTGCCCGTGTCGAAGTTTGTAATTTTTGGTTTTGGCATTTGGCACTTTGTGAACTGTGATCTGTGAGACTGTGACTTGTGATTTGTGAAAAAGTAAACAGTACAGAATAGTACAGTGCTACGGTGTAACCATACGTCCATGGGTGTAACTGAAGAACACGAGACGCACTAGTGACACTAGACATATCACACACGAGGACTCGGACTCGAGGACGTGTGTAAATGAATAAATCATTATCATCGATTTGCTATTGTTTTCGCAATTTCGCACCCATCCACTGTCAACATTACTCACCTCTTTCTACTGGGCTGGGCTATATGTGAGTGCAAGTGCGTGTGTCTAGCCACCACCGCCACGTGCTTCTAGGAACTGCGTACCGCGCTCACTTGCTCAATAATATAAATAAACATTGGTGATAAAAATACTCATTTTCGCAGTAGCGATAACGAGGCACACCGCGCCTGGTCGCAGAAACAAGAAGCGGGAGCCAATACCAATTGTCAATGCACTAGCCAGGGTTTCTTCACCGCGCAACCGTCACCGCCAGGCAATTAACATTAACATGTATCAGGTAAATACAAAGATACAAATGTTGTTTACTAGTTGTGTTGGGCTTGGCTGTTTGCTCGGCTGTGGATTTCACTAAAGTTCATGAGTATAGCCCACGGCGCGATACGATGGCGTCTTTTCATTCTGTTCTGTGAGTGGTACGATTATGTTAATCTACGGGTAAAGCTTCGCGTGGCAGACTAAAATGACATTAGGAGGAGCAGGAAGCTGAGCATGGTTCATCGTCTGCGCAGCGCCGAGCCGTTATTTTTTGCGATCTCGCAGTCGTGGTCGCATCTCGCATCTTTCAAGTCGTAGTCAAAAATGATTGACAAGCGTAAGCAAGCTCTTTTTGCTCCTCAATCATTAGTAATATGGTACGGGATGATTGGAGTGAATGATGCCGTAGTCGCTAGCTAGCCAGGATTAGCGTCAAGCTCCGAGATGCTTGCCACTGCCAATTTAGATGAATAATGGAATTCTTTACTACGCTGATTGACGAGACCATGAGACACAAAGCACTAAACAAGACATAAACATCAAGTACAGTGGCACCACACCGTACGCAAACGCACTACGCAATAAGTGAATGAACGCAATGTTTTCATTTTTTACTAGGCCAAATATTGGCATGAATTACTCACTCAGTTAAAGCAACGTAGCTGTGAGTACTGAGAGCTGGAAATGCCACAAAATACAAACGCGTTCTGCATTCTTCTGCTGTGAGATTTTTCATTGTTGTTGAGATTGCTATTCTGAGTTCACGGTGTGCGTGAATGCGTGGGTGAATAATTGTTTGCGATTGTCATTGAATCAGCATTTGCAAAAGGACAAGCCATGAGCCATAAGTATGGGCATTGACAAATGAACATTTTACGGTATGAAACGCATTTGGCATTTCAATTTTGGTTGTATTCATACGAAACTGGCTTAGGCTATGAGACTATGACTATGAAAGGTCAACTAACTCCAAAATTATTCAAGACACACGCACTTTTAGCCATCACCATCACGTATGCTAGCACTAGCACTGAGCACGGACAGCTGTGAAAGTAGACGAGATTGGATTAAAATACTTATCCACGACGTGCTACAAAGTGAAGGAGAGCTCTGCCCCTGTGAATAGCCCATATCAGGAACTTTCTGTGAAATGTGAAAATCCTTAGGATCACATGCTAACTATACTTGTCCAGAGTCATTCCTTTCGCTTCCCGGCCAGTTGAGCTGGTCGGGAACCCAACTTTTCTGACTCGGACTTCCAACTTCCAACTAGTACTCATACTCAATTGGGACTTGTACTCTTAAGTGCGCTTCGCACTTGTGACTTGGGAATTTCGTCCCGCCGTATGGAAGGGTACAGTGGCGGAATGATAAATGACTTGATAAAAATCTCAAAATTGGTGAATAATGATTTTGCATGTAAGAAAGAATTTAATTCGTCACGCCTTCAATGCTCGGGAAAATCGAAAATGGTTGGTGTCATTGTACGAATGAATTGAGCCAGTAAGTATGTATAAGTTAGTATAAGTATTGAATGAATCTCTTCAGATCAAAACTTCAAAACCAGATTTCATCTTCTTGCAGAATATGTTGCTTATGAAGACCAAGTCGTAAGACGTGTGACCGTGTGAGAAGAGGGCAAACTTTATTGTTGTCCAATCCAAGCCGATGACTAATTTAACTTATGTGTCACCGTCAGGCTCTTGGTATTGCAGCGTGCTGCCTGCGTAATATGCAAAATATGCGATGCATGTTAAGTGCTGGACGCTTTCTACGCATCAGGTTTTCTTTCAGGCTTACAGTTAAGTTAGTAGGCTCAGTTCGGGTTTTGAGACTCAGAATTTTGGGATGTGCAAATTAGCAAATTCCTACGACACACTTTGTTCCAATATCATCGTTGAGTCAGCTCTTGTGTCTGTAATGCTCTGTGCCCAGTACCTCTGTGTTTCGCTTCTTCAAGTGAAACCCATCGCTCCTTCCCAGGTTATCGCATAGGAAATGGAAACCGGGAACTTTGTTAATTATTAATTATGATTAAGATATTTTTGCGTCCTTTTCATCTTACATGGTACTCGAGTACTCGCTACTTGCTACACGTGCAGACGCTAAATTTTTAATTTATGTCAACCAAGTTAGCAAGATGACTTTAACTTTTACTCTTTACTGCCTGCACTAATTCAATTATGTACTCAACTTATGGTAACGATGTTTACATCCTAGGGCCAGAAGTGCGTACGTTAAGACGTACGAGGCGAGGCATCAGGAGTCAGTGGTAGATGATGGACGGTGACGAATTTGTTATTGTTCAGAACCAGTAGCAAGAGAAGGGTATTCGTCTTAAGTTTGCATGCGATGCGTACGAGGAAGTGTACAATTAGAATAGGCCACGGTTGAGGCTTTCGAATGTGCGAATTGTGAGTGCAAAGTCATGCTTGTCTACGCGGCGTGGTAAACATATTTTTGCATTGCATTTGCAGGAACGGTACGCAACACATTGTAGCCTTTGTTATCATGATCGTAGTAAACACCTGCCCGCGGCGGCGTGAAGTTGTAAACACTTTTTCAATGTGTTTTGCGTGTAGCAGCTATTAGGGACTGTGATTAGGCAAAATTAGAGGAGTGAATAATGGCGAATACAATGTTGCACTACGGGTTGAAAATTTGCTCATCAGTTCATTAACCGAATGCGCACTAGTCGTAGGTTGTGTCTGCTGTATGCATCTTATCATGCACAGGTGTTGAAAAGGAAGGCGTCGAGCGTCGTTTCGTATCGATTAAAGACCGGTCCTCCTGTGCACGGGATGCCTTGCCAAAAAATCTGATTGATCTCGTCACACGTCTTATTGTCACCATCATTGGCTGCCGCATTGAATGAAAATTTAATTTTAGTTCTAACAGAATCTAATACAATTCAAATCGATTCTGAATATTAAGGTAAAATGTAAAGGTGACGCAGACGCAAACAGCTCATATGCTCAGAATTGCAAATTCTTGAAATCCACGTGCAATTTTTTCATCTTTTTTTGCAACTTCTGGCGACCTTCTCTTTCTATATGTATGTGTCGCATTCTAATGTCCTTCATCTGAAAGTAAAATGTATGATTCTTGGAAGTTTTATCCAAAACATGGAATTCGAACTCGAACTCGAGTGTTTGTGAAATTCCAACGGACCCAACCACATTATCAATGTCTCAAGAATTGAGATATGTTATATTGTCTCAAGATATGAGCCTAAAAGCATGTCCTGCCAATAAAATAGGGAATACTGGACATAGCCAAAAACCAAGACGGTTCACAGTCAAAATCATGTGCTTCATTTTCGTACTCTAATCTTTACGATCTTATGACTCTGACGGAATGGGTTGTATACATACACGGTGGCATACACACAGACGCACATATCCATGGAGAAGGTTGCAAAAAGCAAAACACAAACCGAGCGAGGGGACGGAATTCATGCGTAGAGTGCGTATATCATGCGAAAACAACAGCACACGGCACACGGTGAAGTGTACAGTGTACAGATTATACGATATAATAGTACTAGTAGGAAATTGGAGGGAAACCGTCGTAGTAAATGCGAATGCGGGCTCTTTTATTATTGCGAAAACGTAAACAAACCCAATGTCAGGACTGCACTGACGACGACGACTGCCGACTGTGCCGACGTGCAAGCCATGTCTGCAGCTGCGGCTCATGTGCAAAAATAATGGAGGGGTTCGACGAGAGACTGCTGCTACTCCCCCCAAAGTTTCATTGCATTGCCATTGCCATTGTTTGAACTTGAGGTTTGCTTTTGCACACATTTATGAAGAAATACCCTAAAAATAATTGTGCTTTTGTGCTGAATAATAAAGGCCTTTAGTTACTACGAGTTGTTGCGAGTGCACTGGGCGAATCTGTAACCACTTGGCCACTTGTCCAGTCCAGCCAGCCAGCCACATGCTGCAGTAATGTACTAGTACTATAGTATAGCATTCCACACGTGATGATAGCTTGATAGCAGGATACCACGAGAATAAGTTTGCAAAAACAAAAACAAGCAAAAAACAAGTTCCTTTTATGAAGGCTACTCACTGTTCTGCTCATCCATGACACGCCACGCGAATGTCTGTATCAACTTCACTTTCGTTCGCAACACCATAGCCATGATCATAATTGAGTTTTGGTCTGGTCTGGTGTACTCCGTAGTGGGATGTGATGTCAACATTGTCTGTGCCGTGTAGAATTTTAATTGCGCATCGGGCATTACAAATGGCAATAAGCTGAAAGACTAAATACATTATAATTACACACAGCACACGAGTGCTAGAAGCTGGAGTGCTGGAATTGGAATGCTTGTTTGGCCGTTTGGAAGTCATTCTCGTTGATAGTTAACCACATATTGAACTGTGAGTGAAGGCTGTTTGTGGTTTGGGTCACAGACACGTCGCTCTCATCGACTAGACTATATATTGCCTGACGAGTGATGAGTGCCGAGCATCGGGCATTTGCAATTTGGGGTTTATGTCGTCGTCTCGACTGAGCTGACTAACTGTTATGTCTCTCTCCGTTCATTTCCATTTTACTCAACCGCAAACGGCAAACATGTCGGATGTGTGGCCGTGTGGATTGTAGATGAGCTTTTCCCCAAATTGCACACTTCAACCCGAAAACCCAGTAACACAAATTGCTGCAGCCGTAAAAGTCAGCTGACTGACTAAAAGCTCCTCACCTCACCTAAAAATTAAATTAGATTAGGCGTTAGCCCAGGCCTTGAGCTTGACTTTATCTTAAGTATATAAGCACGACGGGCGTTCCTGGGTCGCGACAATGGCAAAGGGTCGTCGGTCTGGATCTTTTGGTAATTTGGCATACTGGCCAGAATTTCACTTTGGGATTTTATTTTTACGACCGGATATTATTCAGTTTTGCACTGCAAACTTTAGGCATTCGAGAGACGGAGACGATTTTGCAATAAGTACCCAACTTTTTCTTTCTTCAAGATGCATCAACGAGTTGACGAGGGTTCAGGGTCCACAATTTACCCAGTATGCTATTTGCGAAATCGTTCTTTTACTATTTTACTTCTTTGACTGAACTTTACTTTGCATCACTTATTTACAGTGTTTATTCAGTAAACATCTGAACCACTGCGGCATTCACAATACATGGCTACAAGTTATATATGTTCCATCCACAACCGTTCCAGCATACTACTCCAAAGAGGTACAACGTACAACGTGAGGGCAAAGTGTTTTTGTGCCGTGCGAGATGCGAGTGATGGGGGTTGTAAAACCTTAAAAATCAAGTCGTAAAACCAGGATAAAGCATTTTATGTTCGAGTGCAGACAAAACAGCAAATAATGAATGAAAAGAATGCATGGCACACTAAACTAAAGAGGGAAATTTGCAAAACGAGTGTAGCATATAGTATGAGAGATGATGAGAGGGAAATTGGGCCTTCCTGTCTCGCATCCCGCAGTCCGTACTCCGTAGCGCGCTCGCTTGACCTACCATATCCTCAAACGTACGGCTCTACGGCTTCTCAAGGCCATTCACCAAACGACTCTTGCGAAACCTCAAAGTTTTCGTCCAGATTTTTGCAGGGTGGTCAGTTCTCTAAATCTCGTGTATCTTTTACCACCATGATGACGATCACAATCATAACCATACACTGGGAGTTGTGTGTTAACCGAAAAACTGCAAACTTTTCCAACATTTTTAAGATTCTCAACTTTATGGGAAATGAAATTATTGGAGAAAAGTTTTCTCCAATTTGGGTTAGTTCAATGGTGCAAAAGGCGGACAACAAATTCCCACTTTAAATTCCATTCTTTATTAGCTTAACCTCACGGAACCTGAAGCCAGCCAATAAGCTATATTGTCCGTGTGCGATTTGCGATTGTAACTCATACGTTTTTACTTTGTACACATGCCTCACGTGCGACATGCTGCTGCAAACTTTGTTTCAGATTGTAATTTTAATTCTACGACCCATGCCGAGTATTCGTGTCTTTGTAACTTTGTAATGAAATAGGGATTGAGCATTTTGTCTGCATTGCAGCTGTTTCACAGCAATTCATTTCATAATCCGATCGGTGTTGATCTGGACTGGGGTGCGAGGGTACGGGCCCTCAGGTCGGGTGATATGAAAAATAAAATCCTACATTATATTTGGATTTTGTAGACAATCGAACTTCGGTTCAGACCTCATATTTGATATTTCTGTGTTAAATGGCACTGCCTGATTTTCTGCTCTTGTATTCTGGACTTTTCTCCATCCATTCCATTCGATTCCTGTTTTCAATGCATTTGAATAATTAAAATACCGGTGAAAGCACGGACAACTTGGCTCCTTTGGCATATGGTGAACTGCTGAACCATTTGGTTTTCCTAATTATCTTAATCGTCAACATCGGCGCCAGCAGGACGATTACGAAAACTACGATGTAGGAAATCCCGACATAACTGGAGCCAGTTGTAGCCGCTCGTGTTAAGTCCCTTTTTGTCTCATTTAAATTCAAGCCATGGAGTTAAGAGGGCAGCGGCGAAAGATATAAAAGCGAATTATCTAGCAACATCAAAATTCAAAAGTAAAAGCAAACAGCACCCAGGAGCCAATCCTTCATGAATGACATTAGCATTTGCTGAACTTCTTGTGATATATAATCATTGCGAATGTGGTAGTTTGTACAAAGTGGGATCATGGAAGCCTGTGAAATGTGAACATATGCAGAATATAAAACAAGATAAAGATGATTTCATGAATTGTGAATAAAGTCGTGTCTGTTCTTAATAATATTTATGCGTTTGACCTTGGTCCTCGACCACCACCACCATTATCTGACTAAGGAGATAAATTAAATAGCATGGCTGTGATGGCAAGAGAACCAGAGCATAACACAACAGAGATTGTGTGACTGTGAGAGTGTGCAGTTGATGAAAATTGCGATGATAATCCACTTGATTTAAGATACTGTGCTTAATGACGGCGATGGTTTAGAAATAATATGAGAGATTAATCCAAGAGGGTAGCCGAGCCGTCAGAGTTAACAAGCGCGCAATAGTTCTGTGTGGTATTATGGTTGGTGGTGCTTGGTGCTAAACTCACATGAAATGGAAATTTATTGACCACCGTAAGACCATACATCATTAACCATTTATGGGAGAATGGAGCCACGGATTTTTCCATTGGATTATGGTTTCACGCGTCAGCGTCACATCACGCCGCATCGAAGTACTATTGTAATGATTAATTACATTTGCGCAATCGACTTGACTTTTGAGGGTTCTGTACAAAAATAATCTTGAATAATCTTGAGATTTGTGTGTCACAAAACTACCCTGGAGTCTCGGGGGTATTCAACTCTCGAATTGCACGAATTAGCTAATTACAAAAATAAGAATGCTAAAATAAGGTCACGAACCACGTTGAAGACTTGCTTGTAAAACCAAGTTTCCGTTAATTTTTTTGACTAAAAACCAGAAGTTAAGTCTCAAGATACCACATGAACCAAATTGAAGAAACTTTAATAGCGAAGTCAGAGCAGAGCATCTTTAATTTGTAATTCTTGTAATTTCTTAGGTCAAAAGTCAAACAAACACGAGCTTAAGCATGAGAGAGATACAGATAATTTAGTAGTGAGGGCACGATGACAATTTACGTAGTAAGAACGTTATGAATAAATCTCAATGTATAGACTCCGATGAGAATCCGTTTCTAGATCATACTCCCAGGACTTTTGCCTCGCGTCAATCCGTCAATCGAAAGTCCGCAATTTGTCAACTTATTTTATTTCAAGCCCTGAAGTTCATAACCCAGTTAAGATGCTGGGTGATGACGGTGGCATTTTCTCCAAGCGGAGTTCGGGTACAGACTAAAAGCCCTACCAAGTACTCATTGGCAGCGTTCGTAACTTTTGCGAATTTGTATTGAGAGTGCCTGACTGAAGTGAGGTTAGCAGTGATTAACTTTTTGGATGGATGCATACTGAATGAATGCAACAATTTGTTGGGCTGGTGTTTGGAATACCGTACCTCGTGACTCGCGAACATAGTTGCCTAATCTATTTAGATGTGACGACCTAAATTATGTCTTGTGTAAATGCAAATATGAATTTCTAACCTGATCCGATGCGATGGGTGAAACATATGCACAATAGGCTCAATCATGCTGCATGCTCAGATCTTTCACCTAAACCCAGGGTTTCTAAAATAGACACCGCTTTCAAATCATCGCAACATTCCAGGCGAGAAAAGGGATGAATGCGGCTGACGCTGACACGCGCACGCATTTTTCAAAGTGAAGTCTCGTCACGTCGCCAAAAATTAAACGCAGTAGATGAATTAATGTCTTTTCTACATTCATGACTCGATGAGGCTGTATGTACACTACGTATTCCCAAATTGTGTCGGCCTTGGCGGAGCGAGTTTTGGCGACGCATTGTGGTTCAAATGCCAGAACAAGGGAGTATTGCATCGCATATCTTAAACCATGCCAGACAAAAAAATCCGATGACAATACATAACCACGCTACAATATAGCTAGATAGCTAAACGAAAGTCGTCATCGTCACCTCGGCTCCAGTTTTATGAATAAACTTATTGCCTGCGACTGTACCTCGGAGTTGGCGCTACCTTTACTGAATGAGCCGTGCAAAAAATGTACTATGTGATTTCTTTCTGGTGAGGCGACGAGGCTCAAATTGCAATCTCCGCACGTGGACGTGGCTAGCCACTACTCCACGTTTGGCATAGCTGGCCGTGCACAGCGATAACACTCAAGTTCAACGGATCAATTGTTTAATTGAGCGTTGAGTCCATAAAACTTGGGTTAGCCAGCTTAGCTTGCCAACACTATCGAACCATCGATTCGGATGGTCAGTTTCTTGTTCCACACCTTTAATTTTCGACCATACACAAAACTGACTCAGAGCGAGCGTGCTAACAGTGCTGAGTCCTGAGGCAAAAAGTCTACAATGTTGATTGTTTTTGTGGACGAGGATTTTATTACTTTTGCGTGCTTGAGATGTATGAATAGGATAAGGCGACGTTTTGCGAATTTGCGACGCTTGCTCATTTGCATAACTCGCTTTGTTATTGTTATTTATACTATGCGTCAACTAAGGCATGTATAAGTTCGCATAAGCATCTGCTTTAGTAGTATACATTATAGTAGCCGTCAGAAGGCTCGAGTAATAAAATTGCCATCATTCTCTGTGCAGAATTAGTCGCTTGATTAAAGTGGACTTTCGGTTTCAAGTTTTATCGTTATAAACCGTCGTCGTCAGGAGTTCGAAAAACAAATACTATTGGTTGCGGTCAGCGCCGGTGCGTAATGGCGCAGTAGGCTGAGTGTGCACGCATGTCTGTATTCTGTATCAAACTCGTGAACCCCAAACAAATTGAAATGGAAATGGTAAATGGAAACAAGACCACTAACACAAGCAGTGATTGGCGAGTTAGCGAGCAACGGCAAAAGCAGCATGCATTCGCCTGTGTATGAATCATTCATTATTATGCGCCTATCGCTGTTGTCCTCGTTCAATTAAATCTAATTCTGATTCATTCTGTTTTTCTGTGTTCCAGATTTTGACAAGTATGAGCCATACTCCATAGTACAACTACAACTGCTGCAGAGCAACTTAACGATGGACATCGCCGCAAATGATTGACTTCATGATGACGTTCATGGTCCAATCATTCGCACGGTTTCTCTTCATGTTTACAGTATTCAGTCAACAAACTT
>JAQIUU010000250.1:0-12080 GCA_034694545.1 Mesaphorura macrochaeta
ATGTAGGTTCATGATCCTGACAACTTCCGCTAATCTCAGTTTCGTGCTGAATGCTCAAAGTAAAGTATATTCCTGCTAAACTCTCTCCAAGCATCCTTCAGGATTGATGACTGAAGTGGGTTTTTAGAAATCCACTTGGACGGAGGACATAAACTTGAGTAATAGGAGCTTGGTCGATGGAAATAGAGCGAAGTGATAGCACAAATTAGCGTTAAGTACAGGGCAGGCTGAATCTTGGCTCATGAATAAGCGGGAATTGATTAGCCGGATCACCATCATCTACGTAAAAACAGTCAAATTCCACTTTACTATCTGGCAATTCCTTGAGAAGGCACGCACGATGAATTTATGTGCGGAGTTATGATCACTCTAATTAATTCATGCTTCATTGCAGTTCAGTGTTTGCCTACTACATTTCAGCAAGCACTCATGAAAATAACTTTCTGATTGAATTAAGCACTAAAGTTTTCTTGTTTCTGGAAACTCGCAAGAGAAAACGACTGCAAGACTGCATTGCCGCCCCAGCGTAATGCGAGAAATACGAGTCTGAACTTTTTACTTCCAGCGAAGTTTCATTTTTACTCTGGACTTTGACTTGTTCGCAGGAATTGCTGAAGTACACGGAAGCTGTCCATGAGGACTATTCCAGACTCATGTCAGTTCTCGATAAAATCAAGAAATTCGCGCTGCACATCGATTGTGCGTCGGTGGATCCAAACGATAACCGTGAGATCGAAATTGAAGGTTGGGGTTCTGGACTTGGACATTTGGTGCGGCAAGATATCGTGACCATCAGTACGTCAAATGTGAGAAAAGAGCGAGCCATATTCCTCTTTGCAGACTCACTTGTCGTCGCTTCAATCAAGCGGAAGGGAACTAGAAAACCATCGTAAGTAAATTCATTGTGAAATGAATGCTTTTATTTTAAGGCGAGTTTTGCACAAACCAATGCTTAACCCAGGTCTGGCCGTCCATATTTCTCGGCTTCTGTGTGCTCGTACGCTGTCGAGCTACGTCCGAAGTCCAAACCCAAGTCGCCCCATTTTGCTACTTTCTTTTCAAACCTTGTTTACTTTAGACTTTGATAACTTCGATTGACGCTTAATGCCGTGACCCTGCGATAGTGTACGCAGATTATCGGCATAGTAAATATAGAATGTCGTTCGCCCAATCATCGAGCTGCCCTGAATGGCTGGCTTCTATTCGGATATTTTTAGTTGATTTCTGCAAAAACTCACAAATGCAAATGCAACCAAAGTGAGTGCTGAAAAATTGAGATCTAGAATGTCACTTGTGAAAAATTTTGTTGCAGTGTTGCACAAATTTTTCCAGACCTTGAACTCAAATACTCACGGTACAAATTCGTACAAGTGCATGAAATGAAATACATCCATCCTGAATAAGTGTTAGGCATTTCGATTTCCAAACCTCATAAGCCTCATATCCCACGAGTGCACGATTATTTATGAGCCTGCAGACACATTTATGTTCTAAATTGAATCTGCAATAACCTTGAACTAACGCGCTAAAACTTTTCGGTTCAAGGTTAAATAAATGCAATAATTTCAAGAAAGAGATTTTAAAAGTTTAAATGTTGACGAAACAATAGCCTGACTTTCTCGTGATTCTCTTCCTAGTTCCAATTCCAGTTACCAGTACGGTAGCACTTGGGATGGATGCAAGTTTAAGCTACTGATGAAGATAATGCTTTCTGACATTAACATCCTCAACGAAAGCACTCCGCAAGGCAATGGTTCTAGTTCCATTCCATTGAGTCAAGAAGAAGATGATTTGAAAACGATTCAACGAATGATGGAGTTGGCGATGACTTTAAAATGTCCTCATGGTGCTCTTGATGAAGTGCTCAAAGACTTGGCATCACCTTTGAAGCATAATTGTGATAGTAGTGGAGACCCACTTGAGCTTGAGATTAAATCCAATGATAGCAGGTAAATAGTAGGAAGATGCGAACATAAACAGATGTTTAAGTAAACAAAGTGTGCACAGTTAATTACACACGAGTCCTAATGAGGCGTGGAAATTTTTATGCAGCGACTGCTCTGACGTACTAAAAATATATTTTGGTTCCATGGAGAAGAAGGCTGGATGGACTGAATCACTCCAAGATACAATTGGAAAATTCCGTAAGTGATAATTTTGAACTGCGAATTTTGATTGTTAATTGCTTGCAAGGTCATGAACATATAGAAATAGTCACTACCTCCTGGCAACGCTGGACAGCTTAATTAATGCTTCGGGTAATTGGCACCCTAATAATAGTTTTGCAGCATTATTAGTAAGCATCGTCAAACATAGAGCTATTGACTGGCAGGAAAATTGATTAATTGGACTCAACTATCACTGGCAATACTTCGAATGAAAATTATGTAATGCTTGCAGTTCGGTCAAAGTTCGCATGAAAATTTCCTGATGAAACTGACTGAATGGAGTTTTTGACGCCTCGTGCATGTTAGTTTAGTCTTCCAAAATAGAAACTTCCTACATTATTCAAATCTCTTATTAAAACAAAATGTTACTAGGACGGTATGACTGCATCACTTTGTTCCACGAATTCCCAAAATTCCCATACGTCCTGGTGGAATCAACTGTCCAATTTAATCCAACTTAGAAGTCGAGATTTCTCTTGAATTGGAAATAACTTTCAAATTTCAAACATGTTACTTTCAATGGCAACGTTGCAAGTGCGATAGTGCCTGGCCTGCAGGCCACAGTTAGGTTGCACTTGCCATCTTGAATGTTTGTGAATGGGATTATGCACACAGTTCAGACTCAGACATGTGACTTACTGCACATGATTTGATATCTTGAACGATATTCGTCAGTCAATGAGAGTATTTCACAGGGGTTATTTTATCTGCTTTTTCTCTTTCTTTCTGCCACTTTGACTGATTCGTTTTGGGCATTCTGCCAGTCAAGCATACTTTAAACAAACAGACAGGCGCAAGAATAATAAAAATATTCGCATACATCATATGTTCAGAAGGCCAGAATTCTTTCGCATCAAGCCAAAAATGAAGGTTCAATATTTTCTTGAAAGTATTCGCACATGCAAACTTGAAAATGAAGTTGGCCACATCGCGTAGTGCGATGACGGGTAAAGGTCTCGCGACCGCGAAGTAATCGGCTGGGAATATTGCTTTGGAATTCCTTCCAGCAACCTGAGAGACGCATTAAAAGTACTAACAAGTGGGCCATTTTACAGGAGTGCTCCGGCTTTACTCTCACTCGGCGCGAATAAATTATAACTCACGATTCTTCACGTATGATTATGAATATGAATATTTTTACTACTACGTGCAAAATATTTCCATGAAGAGGCAACTGTTTACGATGTCTTCATACTTAAGTCAAGATTTATATGACAAGTCAATAGCCAGACCCAAACATTAATTAGAGCCAGGTTTTACGATCTTTTAACGCGTATCGTAAAACGAAATACGAAATCAATTTTGTCAAAAATTTAAAATGGCTGTGACGATGTTTTCAGTCGCTGAGTCAGGCAGTCGGTGTCATAGCCTCTAGATTTTGAGATTAGCCAAAAATGCACGAAGATGATACTAAATTATTTAGGAGAAAGCGTGTTCTGTACCATCACTTGCTTCTTGTGCGACTATGTTTTATAAATTTTGAATGACCTTTATTTTTATTTACAGTGAGATATGGTTTTGGAAAAATGCCACAAATACAATTCCTTCAAGCACTTCCCATTCGTAAGACACGAGCTGGACTTCAACTTTCCTGTGCAGCCCCAGTTGCACTCCATAACAAAATCACCAAGACATTAGAGATGAGCGATGTTTGGGTAGCGAATTCAGATGGTTATGTTGGACAAATTTGTATTCTCACCTTGCAGCCGGAACCAGCCATCACATCTTGTAACGGTGTTTGCAATTCACGAATCACGTGCATCGTGTCTGTTCCGCCACAGTCATACGTTCAGCATTACCATCATTTTTACCATGTCGGGGCGATAAGCCCAGGCACATCAGGAGCATCCACATCTGCAGGTGCAATTGGTGGCGTTCCGGCTGTCCACTCACTGTCATCATTATCCAGCCACGGCCAAGCCGCACACTCTCACCACCTGCATCACCATCACCTGCACCATCATGAAGATCACTCAACGTCACCTCATCATCTCCATCATGTCCATTCCATGGGATATGAGAGTGAAGATGAAACTCACAAACTAAGAACACGTATGTGATTGATGAACACTGACTGAGTTCTTATTTTAATTAATGTTTCAATTCCAAATTCCGACACGATGTCGCGATTTCATGTTAGCGAAACGCTCATGGTATACGTATGCTTATGTTTATTTAGCATTATTGCCGACCCAGAAACCGAATGAGCACTTTAGTGTTTGGCTTGGAACTGAAGATGGAGGTTTACACGTTTATGACTGTTCGGATAGCGTCAGAGTGAAGAAGAATCGCCACAAGGTTCAGCATAAGTCACCACTACTTTGCATTGCGTAAGCCCATTTATCATTTAAACAAATATTTTTATCAAAATTAGTTTGGAAGTTGTAATATAATGCTGACATGAAGTCGATATTACTCATTCAAAGCTGTTTTTGTTGTTTTCGCAGTTACTATGATTGGAAAGTATTTGTTGCTCTCGGAAATGGAGACGTTGCAGTTTACAGTAGAAACCCAAGTAAATATCTAATTTCAAGTAATTAGCTTTCTCCATGAACGAAGGTGTGAGTCAAACTGATTTGTTTACAGATGGGAAAGGATGGTTGGTGAACGATCCCCAGTGGGTTACAATTGGGTCGTCCATGACTCCGGTCACTAAAATGACGGTTGTTGGTGCTAATTTATGGTGCGCCTGTGGATCTCAAATTAAGGTCTACAGCGAAAGTGGGGGATTGCTTGAGTTACTACAAACTGTACAAGTCACAACTGACGGTAGTCAAATGGCAAAAGGAATTGCAGCAATGGCTGCATCGGAGGAACATGTTTGGGTGTCCATTCAAGGTACAAGCATTCTCAAATGCTTCAGCCAGGTCACTTATGAAGTTGTTGCAGAAGCTAACGTTGCACAAGAAGTGGCTAAAATCTTAGCAGGTAAATAACGAGCGCCGTGTTATCATATAAGACCAAATGGAGCACTTGATGAAAATGGTACTTAATTTCCACTGTTGTTTGTCAGGTTGTGACGATATTATTCGGCAGCACAAAAGCGCCTGCCTTCGCGTCACCGCACTGCTTGTGTCTCCTGACAAGACACTCTGGGTGGGAACGAGTGCTGGCGTACTTTTGACAGTGAATCTAACAGATACGGAGGAAAAGGTGAAAGTTGTTGCACTCAATCATGGACACACCGGGCAAGTGAGATTTCTAACATGCTGTGTACAGCGTGATCATTGCACTGTTATTAGTGGAGGTGATGGGTACGAGGAATTTCGTCCTGTACCTCCTCCGATTAATAATAATTCCAACTCCTTTGCGAGCATGGTTACAAGTTTTATGGGAGAATCATCGGTTGACATGTCTGGAAGGGAGGACTCTACTAACCACCTACTCATTTGGAAGAGCCCAAAGTCAGCAGCTTAAACCAGCACTCCATGTTCCTGCCATGTACCCTCAGACTATCACTCATAAACTGAATGAGTGCTAAAAAGTTAAACTGATTTCATAGTAACTATTAGTTCTTGAAGCTGTAGCTGGAGTTTCTTTTATTGCACTAGATAATGCAGAATGTTCTAAACTGAGGAGTGTCAAGGATCTCACAAATTACAAATGATATTTAATTGTTACAAATGCAAGAGAAAGTTTAGCTCCTGGTTGTCTACGATGGAAATGGAAATCAAGTGACCGACAAGTATTACTGCTGATTTACTAACACATTACTAAATTCTAGTACTATATTATTAGTAAGAACAGAAAAGAAAAAATGCACAAAATAACCTGATAAGATTGATATTCAAATTATTAATTGCATTCTCACGCGAAGTTAATGTATAGTTTTTGCAACGCGCGTAACTTGAGTTCACTGTAACTGGTTCCCAACACTTTTTAGCTTCCTTTTTCACTTTTCTCTTTGATTTACTCCTCGTCATCCATTTTGTATTCAATTTAGTTTGGAGTTGAAATGTTTTAGCTAATGATAAGTTAGTAGCACTAAAATATATTGTGTACTGTATAATAATGAAGAACGATGGGCGAGTGCTAGATGCATCAGATAGGTGGCTAATCAAAAAGTAATAATAATAATAGAATTAATAGCAAATTATCCATTCGACTAATTATTCAAAACATGTACCTTTATAGACGTTGAAATTAAACATGCACAAGTTGCTAATCGGGCAATCTTATGTAATTTATCATTCAAATATGATTACACGAATTTGCATTGATAAGTACAGTTTTATGATTTTGTAACATTTTAATATTATACTTTAACATTAGTAATTAATTGGTTGCTTTTCCTTTGAAGGATTGCCAGAAAGTATCTGGATTATATGCTGATGTTGATGGATTATTGACGTCTTTCTTGCCTGTGGTTGTGCTTGAAAAATTAACGAATAAAATGTACCTTTGCTGTTGGCTCTGTATTGAATTTATTCTGAAGAATATTATTAAATTGTGAACTCCAGCCTTGCCTTCTTTTGAATTGGTCTGGAAGCTTTAGCCTTGCCCAAACGCCCACATACGTGCTCCGTTGTAAAGCCGATTAGTGCAGACGTCATGCCGAAAATCCAAAGAGCCGATACACCCTGAAAGTCTCCCAAGGTAAGTTTTCTAGTTTTCGGTTGTGTAGAAATTATGTAAGATGCGGCATCCACACACCATAAATTTTGAGGCCAATTTACTTTCTTCCATTGCTCCATCAAACCCGTTGCAATGACATTTGAAATCCTGAAATAAATCAAGAAAAATCCTAGAACCCATCATATTTTACCCCCAAACAATTGCAGAACTTCTTACTCTGCATTCAGCAAAGGCAAAATGGGAGAATTTTGAGGGACAATGAACGCAATTCCAACTGTGAAAAACTCTTGCTTGGCCAAAGTCACTCGACAATGCTGGACTAATTCGAAATCTTGACTCAGAGCAAATTCCAGGAATGATTTTTCCTAGAGAAAAACACACTGGACTTCCTTACACAGAATCAGCATGAACAGCGAGCATCGTTGCTCTCTTACTTTAATAAATGCGTACTCTCCAGTTAGAGCTTTGGAAACACCTTCCGAGTCTGTTGTGGCCAACTCGGGTTCCGTAACTCCATCCCCAATTAGTTTGAAGACACCGAGACTTCCTTCAGACTAAAACCAATCGCAACAAAATGAATTTAGTTGCAAATTTTCGGTTTGGACCTAGCGTTATACCTTAAAAAGGTTATAATGAGCAGTTCCCTTCCTGAATGTCCATTTGAGGTCATTCTGATGAAGTAATTCATCCAGACTGTTAACACTGTTGTACAATTTAGGGGCTGAAAGAAATGAGACCAAAAACCCTACGTAGGTATTTGAAAGCACTAAAGTTATCATCCACCAAACTGCAACCAAAAAGCGTGTGCGCTTAACCGGTGATATAACACCTGAAACAATTAAAACTCATTGCCATACTGCCTACTTAAACCATTGCTAAAAGTGTGTCTTACTTTCTTGGACCAGTGACCCTGTGATGAACATAAATATTTCAGATATCAATTTCAAGGAAGTCTTGGCAGAATCTTGCACAGGTCCGGCAGAAAAATGCAAACTGATTTTGTGTAAAATGTAAAATGCAGGAGCCAGTAAAAATATTGTCAGAAAGAGGCTTCCCCACACCTAAACACATTATTCGATCACTTCAATCATGTAATCTTTGTCAAGAATTTACTACCTCAGCTGATACTGATCGGCTTACCTCAGGCTCAAACGGCCGAATCAGAATTGTGAATTTGTCACCGGCAGTTGGTGCCGGAATTAAAATGGACGTGGGCTCTTGATGAATCGCCATCGTGAAATCAACAACTTGAGACCTTTCTAGTGTTATAGAAAAGCTCGTAGCTCCAATGTCAGCATCCTTTGAGACAATAAACGTTTCTCAGTCAGTACTTTACACGTTTTACTTTTGTCGCAAGGTCGGCTCACCTTTCGCAATACTTGCCCGACCATCCCATTCCAACTGAGTCCGCCAGATCCGTCCCTTGCTAAAGAACCAAAGTTTCCATCAGGCGGAAGTGAAATTTCCAAACTAGAAGATCATTCACCTTCATAAATTTCAATGAATCATACTATGAATGAAATGAATTACCACAGCCCAATTCTGTTGCTGACCTGAAATTGTGTTTTACTTGTAACGCTTTGAGAACATCAAACATTACTCCAGAATATTGTCCATCAGAGATTGTGGAGAACGGTGCACGCTACATGAGTAAACAAAAGAAGTAAATGCAGATGAACGAATAAGCATGTTTCACCGCTCGTCTGGAAAAAATCATGATTCATTACAAACGTACCTGGACAGTCACAACCTTGACGATTTTATGCTTCACTGCCTTCACTCCATCCCAATATCTTTTCGAATGAATAACGGATTGTGAGGAGGGACAAATGGCACCTGGTCTGTCAAATGTCACCCGCCCGGGGAAACTGTCAGCCCCATCCTTATAAGCAATGTATCCAAAATTCCACGTGCCCTTGGCATTGTGAACCTGGAATGAGTTTTACAGAAACTTTTGGGTCGCTTCTAATTAAATTTGTGGAAATTTGTCATTCTCAACAGACTCACCGCAGACACACTGTGGTTTGATGGGCCTGTCTCTTTTACTTTAAGGCATTCTAGGCAGTCACCTCTGTAAAACAATGTATTGTGATATGGACAAAACGTCTCATGCACAGCTTCGCGTGAATCTTAAGAAAAATCAAAACAGACATTTTGCCGAGGTGAGAAATTCTAATATGACGCCTTGCAGGATAAAAACTTACTCATTATCAAGTTCCTAGCCGCCTCAGAAAATTCAAAGCCGTCATTTGATGACACAGAAATCACCAAAATTGTGAACCAGACAACGAAATCAACTAGGTCGCGGATTTTGCAATCCAGTTTGCCAGAAGTTGACATTATATCGAATTTTGACCCTATAAGAATAAAAAAGATACTTCTTAAGACGTAGATCCAATGAGCCGAGACGCGCAACTGATCGAGACGCTTTGCCCTTCCACGTTTATTGTGCCACTTGCCACTCTTATTTTCATTTCATGGTTCGTCGCAGTTCCAGATGTCACTAAATTACGAATGATGAGCAGACGCGCGCTGTTTCTATTACTGCTCGAGGGCTGAAGACAGTACTTCTGCGTTGTACCTCCACCACGAGCTCCAAGCAATCCTTAACGTACCTCCATTGACACTATTCTAGCCCAATTCTTAGGCCAACCGTAATTTCCCAATTTTCATTCAAACTAAAACTTCAATTTGTTACCTCATTTCTATGGACGTTGACACGTATACTCTCATTTTCTAGAAATTGTGACAATTTTCTAGTGTCATTTTATTAGTTCTTATCAATAAGAACACCGTTGCGTAGGCCTTTCTTTATAAATGGAGTTTGTCAATTTTATACACTCTTTCCTGGTCGATATTTACGTTATGGACTAAGCTTTACAAATGGCAATGCAATGAAAAAGGTGTCAATGACGATGGCGACAGCCGAAGCAGAAAAGAATGGTGATCAGATGCGCATTGTGTCATTGTGCATTCATCTATATCCGTAATCCGTGCCGTAGAGTTGATTAGTTGCGACGGTAGGCTTTGCGAACTGCGAACCCTTTAATGGACGTGTCTCAGTTCCTAGAGTTCCAACTATTCCCACTGAACCGTAGTTCTGCAGCGGAATCCAAAGTTTCAAGGCAAATCGACTTTGTACTTTTGCCATTGAATACAAAATCAATTTCAGCACCTGAAAAATCTTCAGGTTTTATTGTCGGACATCCAACCTCTTTGATTTATGCAATATTTTTCCTTTCCACATAGCTTAGAATTCGCCCACAATTACAATAAAAAATTTTACGAAGGTGTTTCCCATCCGTAAATGTCCCCACCCATGGCACATCTTGGACACGTTTCGGAGCCCGAGAATCTTTTGGGCTCCTAGAACCTTCTATAAAAACCCTACCATTTGGAAATACTCGTTGCATAAAAACCCTTCCTACCTTTTGATTGGATTCTGACCATGACTGATATCGCCGTTTGATATCTGGGATTTTAGGAAAAAACGAGAACTCACGGCAAGGCTATGCTCGTGACTGTTTCACCACGTTTGTTTTTGAAACACTTATTAGACTTGATATCAATACCATCAAATTCTCTTGATTTTGTTCATTACCCAGTTCATAGCTGCTGTGTTCAGTTCACAGCACCTCCAATGCTGAGTGCTGAGAGCGTCATTAAAAATTGAGATGGTATTGTTGCTCATTGAATAACAGCCATGTAATACTTCAACGCATTGATGGTGTTCCCCATGCAGAGAAGTCGAGGAATAAACTCAGACAGTAAACACACGCGCATTGGGTAATGGGTGCGATTAGTGCGATGGGTCGCATCTCATATGTAGTTTATTTTAATATTACGTCGCAGTTAAAACCCATCGAGTTGCCAAGCTCCTGGGACACAGATAGTAGCTTAGCTTAGTTCATTTTCCAATGCCAATCTGCAGTTGTACGCGAACCAGCTGTGATATGTTAAGGTAAAGAGTTATGCATCCTCATCCACACAAAGTGTGGCGTGCATGGCGACCTAAACTGCGTTCTATCGTTACTATCATGCATGTGTTTACGCTAATGAAATGATGCACATATGACGAAGATCAATAAAAACAGCACTAACGCACTCCGTGAGACCCCGTCTCGTATGGAGTACAGCCGTACTCTCGTGCTCAACAACATGTGTTTGTTCTCTGTATTTTTGTTTTGATCATATATTATGCGGAGGAGCCTGACTGAAGTTTAGTCTGTAGTCTGTTGGAGTTGAGTTGAGCTTACTTTTAGCAACAAAAGGAGCAAGAAAGATTCAGTTGAACTGGTGAAGGCTGAAGGTTGATCAGATGTTTAGGAGATCGCCTCGAGTGTAGATTGCGATTGTGGAGTCAGGAGTCAGGACTAGGAAGAGGAGAGATTAGGAGATCCTGTTAATCGTTGACTTTGACTGGCTTATTGTTCAGGAGTTGTTGACCCGCATAAATTAAGCATTAACTCCAATGAAGTGTGCTACATCTCCGCCACATTTTAATACCAACCCGAACACCATTACAACAAACAGTTTATACGTTCACATACTCGGGTTTCAAATTGAAGATATTACGTGAGGGTCAACAAAGCCCTGCCAAAGGTCCAGGCGAAGAATGGGCAATTTGAGTACGTAGTACGCGTTAAAGTGGTCAGCTGTGATATTTTCGTTTTAGCCTTTTAGATTACCAAGCAAATACAAGTAGCATAAAAAAGGAGAGATTAAGAATTGTGTGTGTGTGTGTGTCAAACATTTGATGAAGGTCGGGAATTGAAACCTAACATGAGAGTTTATTTTTGGCAATGCGAAATTTGAAGGTAAGATGACTTTCTGAAGTACTATTCCATTCCATTCTCACTATTCTGCAGTTGCAGTTCAATAGGAATTTTTCCCTTACTGCGTACTTGATTTTGGAGCTTGCGAATTCGATGAGCAAATGATCACGCACGCTGCTCAGCTGTGAGCGTGAGCTCAAAACTATGAGCTTAGCTGTTTGTTTATGTTTACGCATTTTAGCGTGTGCTGATGCTGACCACACTCGTAGTCTCATTCGCCATAAAGTGTCATTGCCTGTCAGACAGAATGCAAAGTAGCAGACTGCAGGCACACAGGTTTGGGAGATGTGTTGATGCGCAATGCGCACAACCACATAAGGTCAGGCTTGGAGATGTGCAAGCGTTTCGAATGGCTGTAATTGAACCAGGAAATTGTCTCAATTTATCAAACAAGGCGAAATGAATTTTTGTGTATAAATGCAATATAAAGTCTGATGAAAGTGGAAATGGACGACATTGATGCCCTGCTTTTCCAGCATCGGAGTGAACACTTGACTTTTGA
>JAQIUU010000251.1:0-12060 GCA_034694545.1 Mesaphorura macrochaeta
CGAACGACCACAACCACCAGACCCGACTGGGACTACGTCTGCTACGTCCTTTGTGGAGCGAATCAGGGTGGAATTGCATGCAGGTGCGATATTCTGCCAATTGGGTAGAATAAATGTAATTTACAAGCGTGAGGGGATAAGGTCGAACTTTATGTCAAAGTCTTTTTGTGCCCTGTCTGCGAGCCATCTTAAGTTCAGTCCTTTAGCCTTAATCTGAGTTATCAAAATTCCTATCGTCGTGCCTGTTTGCTTTACTTTTGTTTACAGCCGAGTCGTTTATTTCATTACTTTCTGTTCTAAAAGTACCTGAATATTCAGCAACAGGTTACTTGGTCAGGTGGTGTTTTTACGATAAATAATTCTATGTTTTGATCATTTGATCAGAATTAATAAAACTTCACCATACATTTTGTAATTTTGGGTGATGCTCCGTGCCATTATTTTTTGCATGTGTAACAAGCTAACAAGCACAGCGAAACGTAACAACTAAAGCCAGAACCAACGCCAACAATGCCATTGCGTGATGATAATACGCAAAACTTTTAATGCAGCAAGGGAGAAGAGATTGTTGTGTGTTAATTGTTAATCAAGCGCTATGACGGTGACGCCGACGTAAATGATTTCCAGCGAAATGAAGCTTCCGGTTTAGGTATTCACATGAAGTACTGCAGTTTTTGAGTGGCTCGAGCTATGGCTTGCATTGTTGTGACCTTTATGATGAGACGAGTAGTACGCAGAACTCATCCCATGAGTCTCATCATGTCATGGCCGTGGTTGAAACTGAAAGTAATTACATGTTAGCGTTAGAGATGACATTGTGGAATCCCTTGCTTTGCTAGTACCTGTGCTGTGCCATAATGCTAATTAATGCCTTCAAGATTAATTTGTCAGAAGCACAAGGCCCTTGGTACGTCTAAAGACTTGAGATAAGTTTGGGTACAGACGTACAAGTGTACAAGCACAAATCGCAAGCGTCCGTGAGTCCGTCCAGTTCATACATTCGTCACATTATGAGAACTCGACATGGCACGGCACACCACACACGTCACTCGCAAAAAACTTCCACTCAGGATGAAATCATCCGCTGTCCGCTGCATAATGGCTTAATGGCAGGCATATAATTGGACAAACAAAAAATCCATCCTCTACGACCGTAGGACAACATAACAGGTTATCAAGAACGAATGCCTCGCCGTTTTGTTGCTAGCTGGACTGACACTGACACTGACGGAGGTGGTCGTCATTGTTGAAGTGTCCGCTCTCCGTTTCAGTTTCGCGAGAACAACGTGCGTGTTTACGTCGTGTTGAGGTTTCAGATATTAATTGCTCTTCGTATTTTTAATCTCTCGCGACTCATCTTCATTTTTTGCCGAAATAGAAACAGTAGCCGAAAGCAAGACGACGCCGACTTACGTAACACGTTTTCTATTGCGTTAAACATTAAAGTCTTATCACTCACTCATTCAGTACTCAGTGTCCAGCATCCAACGATGATTCAGCCTGCTCTGTCGTGGTCGTAATCGCAATTTGCAATTTTGCTTGAGAAACGCGAATGGCGAGCCGAAATGCGAATGCGAAATTAATGCCAGTTCAAATATTTACTTGGTGAGAATCTCATCCGTCAGTTCGTCATCCGTTCATAATGGATCGTCTCAAAGTGCACAGTGGTTCCATTAAGCGTCCTACTACAACCACCACGGTCACGTTGTTGATTTGCTTATCAGCAGCGTTTGCGTGTTCATCTGCTCAAGGTGAGACCATTTTAATTGACAGTAAATTGATAAGCAGATTTAATGTGAATTTTAATGTGTAATTTAATGATATCGCTAATTGCAGTCATATTTGGTGACGACGAGCCAGCTGCGTCTCGTCCCACACCATCGCCGTCAAGACGTCCGTCTCTCGGCCATTTAATCAGTTTACCGACGACGCAGGGCTCTACAACCCTAGCGCCCACTTCGTTTTCGCCATCAGGTCAGCCCCAGCTCGATGAAGTTTCCGAACGAAGACCCCAATTTGGCTCTGGAGGATTTCAGATTCAGATCCCCATAAACCTTAACAATGTACTTAGAAACCCGATAGGAACGCTCCAGAATGTTGCTCAAATTTTTAATCAAGGCTTCGGACGACCGAATAATCATAATCATAACATTCCCGTCTCTCCTCCAGTAGAGCCAAGCCACCCACAGCCAAGGCCAACACCACCACCGCAGCCTCACGAACCTGAGAACGATGGACCGAATTGCCGAACCTTCCGAGACTCGCCTGGCTTTTGTCTTCCAATGCACGAATGTCCGAATCTCGAGAGATTTGTGCGCTCCAGGTCGATTGCAATCGCCAACAGAATTGTTCGGGCTTCCATTTGTGGGTACGAGCCCACGCTACTCGTTTGCTGCTTTGAACCAAGGGCAGCTCATGTACAACCATCTCCGCCGATTCCAGTGTCTCCACCACGTCCAAATCCGGCTCCAAGCCCGCAACCTCTTCACCCTCCTCGTGTAACAACAACCACGCCCTTCCCAATACAGCTAATCTCTACCACCGAAAGGAATCCTTTTGCAGGCGGTGGTCCATTCACTCTTGTCCCACCAGCTCCGACGAGAGCCCCAGTAATTCATCCTACGCCAGCGCCAGTAAACCCACTTGATGATATGGATATCAGAACGGGATGCGGGTTTAGTAACGCGTCTCACTCCAGGATCGTGGGTGGGAGAGAAGCAGCAAAAGGTACACTACATTCAACAAGCTTGCTCAGCATATTAAGCTTATCTTTTTCAATGTCCATTTACACTCGTCTGATATTTCAGGAGCGTGGCCATGGATGGCAGCTTTAGGATTTCGGGACAGCACCGGAAACACAAATTTCTTATGCGGAGGTGCTCTCATTTCCCGACAACACGTAAGGCGTCTGAGTTAATTTAACTAGCTTTCGCAACAAATGCAGCTAATTCGGCTCTTTTGTGTACAGGTGGTCACGGCTGGTCACTGCGTCCACAACCGAGATGATTTGTAAGCCACGAATACATTTTCTACGACTTGCATGTACGTGTAGAATAATGAACAGGTGTAGAGAATTCCAACCTTCAAATCTATATTCACAGAAAAGTTGTCCGACTTGGCGACCACGATTTATTTACTGAATCAGACAATGTGTCGCCACTCACCGTGGACATTACACGAATAATTAAGAATCCCAACTATAACCCGGCCACATACCAGAATGATATCGCCATACTAAAGCTACGGGAGCCGGTTCCATTTACAAGTAAGGAAGCCCACATGAACATGGACACGACTTATGAGCTTATGACTTGCCTTGCATGCTGCATGGCCATTGTTTATGAAATTTTATGTTATCCCCTGATTTGTTTTTATTACATTACAGTGCAAGTTCACCCAATATGTCTGCCCAGTACCCCAGAGTTAAGATCTAGCCGGTTCGAGAACCTGACACCTTTTGTGGCAGGATGGGGTGCTATTCAATTTAGTATGTCCAGCGCTAGCATTTGAGTTGAACAAAGTTCACGCATCTGATTCATGGAACCCCTTAATAGTTCATTTTCTCACATTTTAGATGGGCCTTCAAGTTCTACACTGCAAGAGGTTCAGATTCCCGTTGTTCCTGAGGGAGACTGTCAAGAAAAGTACAAACCCTTCAAGAATACGAAAGTGGACGGGTCCAACATTTGTGCTGGGCTCCAGCGCGGTGGAAGTAAGTTAAAGTTAGCTACGCTGCACTGCGCTGTGAACCCATTTGTCACAGTGCGCAGTGCAGTGCAGTGCAGTGTCATATCACACACGTCTCACATCTAACCCCTCATTGGTTGGTCCCTTTTCAGAGGACAGCTGTCAGGGGGATAGTGGTGGGCCCTTGATGCAGCCGGTACGGAGCAATAAGTACGTGCTCATTGGCGTTGTCTCATTTGGGTTTAAGTGCGCTGAGCCAGGTTAGTGTCAAATCAAATAGTCACGCCACAGCAGCGTTAAAGTTGACTTTTACATACTAGAAGAGAGCACGATGATCAGCTTGACTGCTTCCTTGTTCAACAGGGTTTCCGGGAGTTTACTCGCGAGTGACATCTCACCTGGACTGGATACAAGACACCATCGTCAAGTCGTAGTTGTAAATAGAGTAGGAATTTCAATGTTAGAAAAAGCAAAATAAATAAGAATCGTTTTTGATAAATTAGTTTTTTGTTGCCCTGCTGTAACTTCCTACACAGATTGGATAACATGCTTACAGATTATATTATTAAACGTCGATAGTCATTAAAGTAACAGCCACAAATAACAGAGAATATGAATGTAAAGTTGTGATAGAAATTGGCCCGTCTGAATCAAACGATTTCCCGAATTAACTTCATATCTGTATCAAACGAATTCTTTCTACCCTCTGCATCTGAATTCTGAATGAATGATTGCGGTCAGCGGTCACGAGGTGCCAACCTTAAAGCAAAGGCCAAGTTACTTGCGTATATGTGCGGAACCTTTTTGCTGGAGACCGAATTGAAACCACTGCACTAAAAACTGGAATATTCAGCCTGATCGTGATCAAAATGGGAAGCTCGTGTACCAAACCCACGCAGAAGTACAGGCAGATGGGATACGCAGGTCAAAGCTCAAGTTCAAGCTTCAGAGCTTAATTAAATTAGGAAACGGGAATGAATTCCACGGCTGGTTAATAAATTATGTGTTTGTCCATCCTACAGAGGTTTATGCTGGGAAGACAAGCGAGTTTGAGAACAATGAAAAGTATGTGGCTACCGGATAGAATTTTGCACGCCATCATAATGTGCTTTGCTTGGCTATTTGTTTCCATTTCAGTTTCAAAGAGGTGGACATTGGAAAAGATTTCAGCGTGCTCGTAGCCAAAATAGGTGGAAAGTATCACTCCATTGGAGCTCGATGTCCGCACGCTGGAGGACCGTTGGGACAAGGGTTTTATGAAGATGGGCGAATTTATTGTCCATGGCACGGCTCGTGTTATGATTTTGAGACCGGCGACATTGAGGAATTTCCTGGGCTCGACTGCGTCCCGAAGTATCCAGCCAGCTCCCGAAATGGAAAAGTGTACGTCTACGTGAACACCAACAATATCCAAATGCAACTTGTGAAACCCATGAGTAAATTGACGGATACCACCTCTCGAATGGCAATCATTGGCGGAGGTGAGCCGAACGAGCGACGACTCCGTTAACCAATTTTACAAATCTCCTTCGGACAGAATTGGGTCAGTAGATCGAGCGATTTTTTCTGTTGCGATATGTAGGTGCTGCTGGTTACATGTGCGCCCAGACGCTCCGCCAAGAAGGATACACTGGCATGATCACCATGTTCTCGAAGGAGCCTTATCTCCCGTACGATCGGACCAGGCTGAGTAAAGATTTTGATTGCAAATGGAAGGATATGAAACTCAGGGGCAAGGAATTTTACTTGGTAAATTGCCTTTCCAATTTCCATTGCCATACTCCTATCATTTCAACCAATAGTATCAAATGTTATGAACTATTTATGACCTCCGACCTTTCATGCTTTCATTCAAGGAAAATGACATCGAAGTCCGGCTTAAAGCAACTGTGGAACGAGTGAACTTCTTCGAGCACAAAATCTACACGACGGACGCTACCGAAACTTCCTACGTCAGCTACGATGCTTTGTTCATTGCCGTTGGAAATCGGTAACTTTATGCACCTAATTAATGCTTAGGCTGTAAGTTCTTCTGTCTTGATCCAACGAAGCAATATAGTGACTCTAACCTGAAATGCCTTAGCCCAAGTCAAATTCTGGACCCCGCCCGTGGATACACGCTGAAGAACATCGTGACACTTCATGACCTCGATGACGCCAAGTTCATCTCCTCAAATGTTCAGGGCAAAAAGGTGCTCATTGTCGGGTCCTCTTTTTTGGCAATGGAGCTGGTCACAATGCTCAAGGACAAGGCAGCATCAATTGACATCCTCTCTCGGCAAAAGAGTCCATACCGCGCCATACTTGGGGCAGAAATCGGAGCACATCTCTTGAAATATTTGCAAAGCCGAGCAAAGCAGAACAACATCACATATCATGAGTCCAGCGATGTAAACCATTTCAAGGACAATGGGCGTGGCGAAGTTGGAGCCTGTGTCACGATTAATAAGGAGGAAATCGCATGTGATTTTGTGATCCTCGCAAATGGTGTCATGCCCAACACGAGACAGTTTGAGGGATCCAAGCTGGCGCTGGACATCATAACCGGAGCCATCGTGGTGAACAAGTACCTGCAAACGAATATCAGACACACGTACGCTGGTGGAGATTGCTGCCGCTTTCCAATGACTTGCGCAGCTCAGAGTTCGGCTGTTGTTGAGCATTGGCAAGTCGCACTCACTCATGGGCGAGTTGCGGCACTCAACATGATGAACGAAGACCAGAAGATTTCCATCAGTGACATCGTCCCGTTTTATTGGACAGTGTGTGGTGATACCGTGATTAAGTACTGTGGTCACGGACAATCGTACAATGATATTGTGATATTTGGATCCTTGACTGACAAAGACGAGCCCGAATTCTGTGCAATTTATCGACGTGGCAAAAAAATCGTTGCTGCATGCGCTGCTAATTGCGATCCGCTGATAATGGAAATTAGTGTGACTCTCCAATCGCAGGCTGAATGGGGATCAGAGTTTCCGGAATGCTTAACCAAACGGTTCCCAGACGAGCCGATGAAAGGTACTCTGATCTTATGCATCTGGCACCTTTCTTAATGATTATGCACTGATCTCCTTAATTGACAGTCTCAAGCCATCAAGGCATCCGTCCAGAGTTTGAGCACGAATTGATCAAATCCGATCTGGAAGTTGCCTTTTTTCAGGCGCTGTCATATGACCGTGTGGAGGCCCCTCGCGAAACTTTTGTTCCCATCAAGTCGAATTTATTGGATGTGATAGACGACATTGACACGAAGCCGAAGGGTGCGTTCGCCGTCACTGAGGCAGACAGGATTGAAGCGCTCCGAAAGAAAAAGGAAGATTACGACACGATGGAAGTTACGCTTGGACTGCATATGAAAATTCCTATCACAGAATTTGGCGAAGATGCCGGAATTCCCATCTTGCCCCAAACCTATGTGCCCACAAAAGAGTATCTCTCCAGGTTTGACAAGAAACCGATTCCTGGAGCCCCAGCGGCGCCAAAAAAGAAGCAAGGAGCAGGCGGGTCTGGAACTGGTCCCTCAAAACGCAATAACAGAATCGATTCGGTGCCGCGATTTCAACGAACGGAGACGGGAAGAAGTACACCAACAGCATCGCCATCACCGTCACCCACTCCTTCCCCGATTAGGATTCGACTTAGCTCGAGCACTGAAAATCTTCGTGTTCCAGACGCAATTAATAAACCCCCACCGCAGTCCAATTTGCTCGCCCTTCCAAGGCAGACTGTTAAAGCCAAGCGAAAGCTGTCACCTGTGACCAACTTGGGCAAATCACCGTCAAAAGCTGCGATTGGTGGACATGAAAACCCAAACATGCGAGGGAAAGTTGAGGGAATGACAAAGAGTGAAGCTGCATTTCGAAGAGGCTCGTTTCATTCAGAGTTGGCAGGAATCACGGGAAAGCAAACTTTTAATCCTCGAGCCGTGCGATCGGTGCCTTCAATGACTGCTCTTCAAGCGCCGACCACGCCTGAAACGGGTCCTGGCGCTGGCCCACAGCAAGCTAACAAGATTGGAACAATCAGCGAATTTCCAGCACGGGAACCAATCGTTGATCCGTTCTTGGATACTGGAACACCGAAGAAAATTTTGATACCGCAAGCATTAAGCCCATCGGTGGAGAACGAGCTTCATGCTGGCATCCCAGATTTCTTGAAGCCGGTTACAAAGAAGCCAACTAAAATGAGTGATAGGAAATTGGCAGCCAGAGGAAAGGAGACGGAGGAACGTTTGCATGATAAACCAAATTATAAAAGGCTGGCAAACAAAGACACCACTCCAGTCGCGAAATTGGTTATGAAACAGTATCCGGAAATTACACGGGCAAGAGCGCATTTGAGTCAAAACACACCACCGATTCTCGAGACGTACCCTCCGAATACCACGATGACTCCACTGCTGACGAGAACTCCCTCACAGTTAGTGAAGCAAGAAATCGAGAGGCAAGGTCATCTTCCGCACCATCATGGAATCTCAATTAATAACCCTCACATTACATTTACGAAGAGAATTAATTATGACTTTGAGAAGTGAACTCTAATTTTAAGTATGTAACGAATTAACGAACCCGCCTTATTATTGTCAGTATGCTATAATTTTATTAACGTAATTAATATAGTGAATACGTATACTGCATAACTGTACGCAATTTAAAATAACCTTACAAAAACCATGCACTATGCACTGCTTCGATGTGGAATTTAAGATTTCATTGAAATGAAATGTTAATTTGTTATTCTCCATTATAAACTCTAACTTTGCATAACAATTACGATTATTGTACTCTCTCTTAATTTGCTAGAATAAACTTTGATTGAATAAATAAAATGAAAATTAAATGTTCGATTAAAGAATGTAAGTGAGCTGTTTGTTTTGCTCTAATTGATACTAATCTTTGTAGTATAATCGATTATTGTGATGTCACAAAAGAGTCTTTGCTTTCGCAAAGATAAAAAGTACATGATCATCAACCATTCATGACTGCTCTCACAAACTCTTCGTAATTCACATTTCCTTGGGAGTCTTCGTGTCCAGCTAATAATTGCTCGACTTCTTCGTCTGTTAACTTCTCACCTGCAAGAAAGTAATAAAAACCACAATTTGAGTGTCTAGTGTCACAATACAATTGACACAATGAAGCACCATAAATGGTATCGTCATACATGAACATACAAGAAATGTAATGGAAAACGCATGTTCAAAATCCAATTATAAATCTAATCATTTACCTAAAGTTGTCAGAAGATGCCTCAACTCGGCACTCGAAATATAGCCATTACCATCTTTGTCAAAGTGCCTCAACCCTTCGATGAAATCCTCGGCCGAGTCGTTACTTTTATTCTTCGAAATGGACGTATAGATAGGAAGAAATACTTCAAAACTTATCCGCTCATCTGAAATCAACAAGTCAAATTGTACTAAAATGTGAACACGGTGATTGCAATTGCTTAGGCTGTGTTAAAATATAAATTCCAGCTCTGTATCAATAAAGAAGGCGAGCTAACCGGGTCTGTGCTGGTGTGTCAGCTTTTTGACATCGTTTTCTGTTGGATTTTGGCCTAATGCTCTAAGTACATCACCCACTTGATTGACTTGAATTTTACCATCACCACGATTATCAAATAAATGAAAAGTCTCTTGGAATTCTTCTTCGCTCAATTTCTCCTGTAAATGCACATTGATACAATTATGATATTAGTATTTGATATTGATGTGTTCGACCACAGGTCACAATGTTCACGATAAGCTGGGCACAAATGACCATGTACTTACCATTCTGGAATTAAGTTTTCGAGTTACTTGACACTACTGAACTGTCAAAATACTGTAGGCTACGTCGAACGCCGGAGTCTGTTGATCTAATGTCACGTCACTTGTGCTTCCTAGAGTTGGACTGCTTTGAATTCTGTGAAATACACAACACGCGACAGGATGAAGTACGTCAATAACTGAATTCCTAACAGATGAGTCACAAATGACCTCTAGCAAAGTAGACAGGCACAAAGCTTGGTGCACCTGCCTGGCACTGTACCAATAATTCATTCAATGCTTCTTCGTGATATACTCCAGTTTCGCCTCAGACGTGAGGAATTGGTTTAATATTAAGAACTGTCACCAAGTAATACGCCCTGTCCATGTCCTGTCTTATCTCCTTGTACTACAGATACTTGCGAGCCAGTCATCGCCGTCGCTCTCTGCACTTTATTGTGTGCTCAGGCCAGGCTGTCGACTGTCCTTGACTTGACAGTCGAGTCACAATTAATATCAGTATACAAATGGCAAGATTATACAAATTACCTAAGTTTCAGGCCAGGCCAGAGGCAGTGAAGTGAATGGTAGTAGTGGCGGCTCACGATCCGAACGAACCAATGAACCAGCTAATGAATTTGGCTTTTTGCACAACAATGCACTTATTCCACAATCACAATCCAAGCGGTTGTACCGTAGTCACAATGGTTCGCTGTGATAAGACCAAAGACCACCTCCACACCCCAAAAGCCAAAAATTGTAATAAAAACTCAAAACGTATAAATATATGACGATTCTTGGTGTATTGGTAATTGGTATTGGTGTTGATTTATGCTTTTACGAGGAAGTTTAAGTACAGAACTGTAGAACACACAGGGCTGACACTGGCAGGACACAGAGTCATAGAATAGAGTCACAGGCTGTCAGTTGTCAGTTTATTACTGCAACTGCGCGAACTGCTGGCCGTGGCTGTGGCTGTGGCTGTGGCGGTGTACGTCTAACCAACACTTTTACATTTACACATCACACTTTACACACTTTTTACTTTTGGGAGCTGGGCCGACCCTCACCGTGTTAATAATTTATAATTATCACGCAATGGCAATAAATTGGTAATGCAATGCACACTTATTCAATTTGTACCAGCACGAGTAGACTACACGGATGGGTAGACACTGCTATTAAATTAAGTACGTCTAAATTAAGTACAAGTAATAAACTGGCTGGGCTGACAGTCGCAGTCTCGCAGTCCTGGGAAAGGAAACCTCAATTTACCTTGTACACCCGATTTCTGGTTACAACACAACTGTTGTACTTTTGTACACTTTGTACGCAAGCCGAGCCGAGCCCTGTCCTGTTGTATATTTTTGCACTTGGTGCTAAAACCTTTCGCAAATATCTTGATTGCCAGCCAGGCTGTAATGTAATGTTAACTTTTACTCCTATTTCAATTATGATGACGAATCACTTCTATTCGTATTCGTATGCATACGCGAGACGGCGGATTATTAATCGAAAGGTGCAGTTGGATGTTGGAGGCTGGTGATCGTGATTCGTGATGCTTCTGCTGGTGATGCTTTAATGTATGAGCGCCTGAGCGCTTAGAACTCTTGGGTCTTGGGTCTTGGTCTCTAACTCTACGTGTACGCAAGCCACAGCCACCAAGCAAACCCCTCTGAAACTTTTGAAATGTGTGTTTCAGCATTCAGCAACATGTTTTAAACTTCAAACTGTCAAAAGGCCATGTACACCTTGTGTAAGCCTAATGTGAAGGAACGTAAACGTAGCCACGGCTCGCACGGCCCGGCCCGGCCAGTGCCATTTTTTATAACTTGTTGGATCAAATGAGTAGTAAAGTAGTTTCATGCTCTAAACGGAATGGCTTTGGCTTGTGCTTGGGCGTGAGATCACAAAACCACACTCACACGACTACGCTGGTGGTGTAGATTTTTGAACCCTGGCTGTGGCTGTGGCTGCAACAATGGATTGATGAGTAATGCGATCTGAGAATCCGCGCTCGCATTTTTCGCAAATATTTGCGAATTTGCATTCGTTATCGCTCTACTTGGATCCGTGTGTGTTCGGCGGACATATCAATTTTACCAAATGCTAAATTGGAGCCAAATACCCGACGCCAGACCCCAAATCGTTTGGATTACTTGCCTACATATTGCCCTTAACACAAAACGCGATAAGCGATACGCCTGCACTGCATATGCACAAAGGAACAAATAAAATACAAAAGGCAAAGGGGGCTTGAAGCATGATTCATGAATCAGAGCGAACGGCGAAGTCAAGTCAAGTCAAATAGACAGAACCGATACGGCGAAGGAGTGAACTCAAGTCAAGTCAGTGAACATTGAACATTGAATTTGTAAGTGATTTGATTCAGTGCTTGTGCTCTGTGCTTGAGAGTCAACCCTTTAGCTTTGAAGCGAGTGCAGAAGTAAATCTTAAGAAATGTACTTAATTTGCATTTTATAATACATTGCATTGCACTGGGACAGGGGCCCACAGTGTTCACGTTCACGGCAGTTACTTGCATCGCTGAGCTCGGTGGTACAAGAAGCCAACAAGCCAAGGAGGACGTGTGTACAAATGAAACTTTGTTAACGTTACGC
>JAQIUU010000252.1:0-12017 GCA_034694545.1 Mesaphorura macrochaeta
GAACGGTTGACAACATGTTAGTCTGGTCGTAAAATCAATGATTGAGTTACGGTCAAGTGAGCATGACTGCGCTTTCACCGTTTAATTCGTTAAATGGCTAAATACGAGAAAAGCCATAAAAAAGGAACTTTTCCACTGTTTCCATTAACCTGGACACACATGCCAACTGGAGTACAGGAGAAATGGGTGACATTCGTAGAGAAAAAGCGTGTCGAAGAAAAAGAAACAGCAAATCTTATTTTTACTGTCGTCTATTGTCTTCGTCTAGAACTGAATGGCGAATGAATGCTTCAATGTTCTGCTTTCTGCTTTCTTCGCCGTCGCGCCGAACGCGTCTCCAAGCTAGGAGAAAAGTTTAGGTTTTATTACCTGCCATTATTATGATTATTATGATTATGTCTCACATACGGCGAAACGGGTTTGCAGAATGCGAGACAGACTTTCGACATTCTCGTCGTTTGTTTTACATTTTTTCAATAATAAATGACAGACAAGAAGTTGGCCCCTGAACTCTCTCTCGTCTGGGCGTCGCTGTCTCGCAATGTTCCTTGCACGTCGCGTACAGCCATGTCATGGTTCTACTCTTCTACTCTTACGAGAAAGGCAGAGGCAGATAAATGTAAGTTTCCAACTGAATTGTTTCAGAACCTACAGCTAGCATCAAATCAACTCGGTGGATCAGCGCATCGTTCACCTTAGAGTAGAGCAAGATTTCTAGACGTGGAAAAGGAAATGTGTATATGGACGAATCCCACGCCGCGTCGCCGTGTCTCGTAATCTTAATACTCTACTTCAATTGGAGTGATGCGAACATGGAGTCGAAGATATGCCTGCATGCGTACGTGTGTCATTCTAGCGTGGTACGTGAACATGGCTACAGCTCCAGCAATATGATCACTGTGATCCGGACACGTCTTGTCTTCTCAAACGAACCGTACGTAAATCCACGTGCACTAACACTTGGCATTGGCAATGACAAGATATAGATTTATAAAAAGTTGAATATTATGGTAGTATTATTAGGTTATGTAGATTTCTCTAAATCTGAGCCATCCATGTAATCGAAATATAACTTCAGGTATAATAGAATCTCATACGTAAATGCTACTGCAACTAGTACAATAGTAGCTGCTTGGCTTCCCTAACGGCCCTTTACAAGTAAATCTCTTCTAAAATAGAATGTCGTCTATTCTTTTCGTCGTTCTTTTATTCTACCGTGCGCGTCATGGGCATGAGTTAGCCGCCTCGTGGCGTCCTGACTTCGTCGTGTCGTATAGGTCACTTCACCGAGAAATATAAAAGTAGACCGGTTTCTCATCTCGAGCTCAAATCCAACTACAGTATTCTTCTATTGGCTTGGCGTTGGCTCGCATTGGCAAATGGCAGCGAATAACATGTGTGTATGGGTGAGCAACTGGTACAAGGTATTATTATCTGCTCCTTTTGTGAGTCACAATGGCGGAATTGAATGGTGTACTTAAGAGGATATTACAGATATTCGGTCCTATAGTACTAAGCGAGTGCTGTGCTGGGCTCTAAAATCTGTGGAGCAGCTTTCTTTCGAAGAAATCCGGATTTTTGAATAGAAATTGAAATCGTAATCGTAATCATCATAATACCTCAGCTCACTGCTTTACCTTCCTGACTGAGTATGAAAGTTCAATTTCGCGTCGCTAAGTTGCGATTTGTGACTAACTAGAGAAAATGAAACCAAGAAGTAAAAGTCACAACTTGGGCCTCAACATTTGAGTAATCTCAATATGCCAGACGTTCATAAAATTAGAACTGAAAGCTCGGTTGGATTTATTTTAATACTCGAATGCACTTATCATAAAAGCTCGACTCAGAGGCCGGAGCGTCGAGGAGTCATTCATATATACATCCATACATGCGATTGCGATATGCGCGATCAAAGACAACAATACGCTCTCTCACAAGAAATCAAAACCAAGGTTGTGATTTATAATGATGACTGTATACGTAACGTGTGCTAAAATTCATGAAAAGAATCTAATAAAATTGCTTGCTTTTTAAGGAAATATGCGAGTCTTTATTACACGCCATTTCCGTTCGATCATAACGTTTTCATGAGCAATTTTATGTGTGTTGTTTGCTTCTTCGTGCATCCATCGAGTCGCTTCGCGTCCTTGTCGTCCTTCAAACTCAAAAAGCATTTGCAAAATTTTATTTGCTCATAACACACGCGCTCAAGAATTAAGAACCCAGTCTGAAATATTTTGCTTTGTGTTGTAGTCAAAAGTGAAGAATAAAATTAATCTCTATTTTTTACTTCACGGTCGAATCAGCATTACTTCTCTCTGCATGATCATGCTTCCGACTGTGTATGTCTGTCATCTTACGTCTGGTTCGGAGGAGATGTACTAAATGCGCGGCGCCTAAAAGAGATTTGCGATTTAACGAGGAATAACACTTGTCAACAATAAATTCCACACGATCACGAAATGACTTAACAAACGAGAGGCACCCATATCGAACAAATGAAAATGGAAACGTACAGGAAAACGTTAAAACTTTACGGACGAACATCGATTTTTGACTGACGTTCCGCATCTCCTACACATACACACGGGCTTCTCCTCATGGCATGGCTCACAGTTTATTGATGTCGACAGTCGCCCGGCCTCACTTAGCCCAGACCCAGACTGCAATTATTGTGCTGCTAAAATGCCTCGTTTTATTTTGTCATTTTAATTGCCGCGCTGCCTTTATTCCGGTGCTTAATTTCCTTCACTTTATCATCAAACGGAAGCGCATCTGTTTTTCAGGGTTTTAGGAATAAGCTTCCTCGGAAGAATCAATTAAACTACCAAATGCATGGCGATGAACGCCTTTGGAATCGACGAGTAAAAGCATTTTTCATGTCAAAAACGAATTGCCGACAATAAAAGTTTGGCTTTTATAACGAAAGATAAAATCTCACAGCTTATTCCAGAGCTTTCCGGACCTGGCCGCCTGGCCTAATGACGTATGCTAGCCAGCCTAACCAGAAAGCCACACCAAAATTAAACGCACGTCACATTAGTTGAAGCCAAATTGGTAAATTTAAATTCTTTGGACCCCTCTAAATGAATTGCTACCGAAACTTGACATTTAAACGCGAGCTTTGGGTTTCAATTTCAGGGAATTGAATCTCGTCATAAACCCTCGCCGGCCAGGTAACTTAATAATGTTGGATGGGGGCTGAGGACTAACAAGCGAAACAGCAACATCCACTGCCTTCACAAAAATCCAGTGGCGAGTTTTGCGTCTAAAGTGAAGCGAAACAAGCTAAATCATTTTTATTTCCTCCATTAGACATCATTACATATTGTGAAGCCAGAACAAGGACAACTCGAGCTTTGAACGACTATCAAAGAAAACGTCGCATCGCTGGAAAGAGACGAATTCATGGAACAATCTTCAAAATAAATGAGACAAGGAGCTCACCGGTTCTCTTGTTATCGATAGAAAAATCCTTTATGTCATCATAAACCTGTCGGCTAAATATCATTTCAGGTTTTTGAAAGTCGTAATAATACTAATACAAAAGAACCAGAGAAAACGTAGCCCCGCGAACATCTTTCTTCAGGCAAATAATTGGATTTCGTGGTGCTTTGCAAGAGTTTGCGAAAAAACATTTTGCCGTTGCGTCACTCCAATTTGTCATCCATGTGTTTAGATGGATCTGGGAACCGCTCAAGTACTTATATTAGTTACCTCGCACAACGTTCAGTATATGTAGTACATGTTTCAGCGCCTGCAGTATATGTAGATAACAATGATGGCATATGCAAATTTTAATGGTTTGCAAATTTCGTTCTTTCCCAACCTCAAATCAATCCTAGAAATTGCTCTATTTTATTTCGGTTGAAAGTGTAAGAGCTGATTTTAAGGTGACTGCATTTTCCTTACACATTTTCATTTGCAAGCCTAATCACTAACATGTAATCGCTCATGGAAAATTAGTATTTCTACAAAATGCATAGTCACTGAGCAGTCTGTCACCTGGTTTTTGCGTTTTTTCCAAATGAATATTCGTACTTCGCAAAAATTTTAGCCTTCTCGCATAAATTTTGACTGGAATTATGAGTTGGACCAGTTGGTGCAACTGCGAATACACGTGCTTAATGCATTTACGAAGGAGGAAATCATTTAGATATAACTAAATGGAAAACATAAAAACATTTATATATTATGCATCCGTTTAGTTATTTCTGTGAAGGCTATCTTAAAATAGATGCACCTCTAATTGGCACTGACGTCAAGACTCGCGACAGAGTAACACACGGAGGCGCAGATAGCCTGTCACAACACTCCTACATAATATATCAGATTCTAATTCACGTCTAGTAATCCCAAACTCTGCAACGCCTGGCTTCAGAAGCCGCAAATGCAGTTTCGCTTTAAGAGAATCAATCTTCCTAATTTGTATGCACGTTTAAAATGAATTCATAGTTGAGTTGAATTTGGTAAATTGGTAAATACCGGAAAACGGCGATGATGAATTATAATGACTAGGCGCATGAAAGTTAATAACCTGACTACCTAACTTAACTAACCATATTCACATAAAAATGATTTCTGGAAGCAACAAATGGACGAAACTGGATGATGAAACTTAAGCATACTCGTAAATGCTTCAAACAAACGCATAGGATTCCCACATTATTATCTATTGACATGGCTTGTTAGAGGCGTTCATAGTTCATATAGGTTATTTAGTAAAAAATCAGGTCGGCGATACAGTAAACTGGGTACACTTGTCAAAGCTAACCGAAGTAAATCGTAAATTTTATGTAAAAAAAAACTTGAAACATAAATCAAATATTCTCTTGAAAAAGTTATCTGTAACAGGGTTTAATGACAATTTACTAGGACACACAAAATGAATAATTACGCGCTAGCTAACAAGTCATCCCTTTAAAAGAGCTTTAACAAGAACAAACTACTTAAACAAAAAATTCAAAAAGAAAAGAAGGGAAGCATGCAAAATGTTACAAAACCTTGGATCCGAAGCACATAAACTTATGAAATTAACTCTTTTAAGTAAAGTGTAGTAGTCTGAAAAGCACGTTGGTTCTGCTTGGCTCTGATTATTATGTGACCACGCCTCAGTTCTAAATAAAATAGTTGTAATTCCGTTAGAGAATATGGAAGTGCAAGTACTACCCAAACGTCATCCCAGGATGACGCCAATTACTTACCAGCTATTTCATAAGCCGAAACAGTTCATAGCAAGTCTCCACCTCCAAGTCGGCCGTGGCCTGATCCAAAGTCTAGTTGATCTTCTGGGAGAAGTATTCCAAATTTCTCATCTTCTCGAGTGATGAGTTTGACGAGAAAAGCCAAGAATTCAGTGTCTGCCTGTCAATTTGAGAAAAACAAACTCACTATTGGTGCAGCATTGAAACGGTCAAAATAGGTGCATACCTTATTGTACTCGCGACCAGGTTCATTAATCTGTTTCTGGACCAGTGTTTGCACCCCATTTTTCAATCCAAACAAATCATCAAGAGAAACATTGAAGAGCGAACCTTCGTTTACCTTCTTGAGTAACAGGTCTATTTTATCAATTCCAAAACAATGTTATACTGGGAATCACTAATTTCGATGGGTAAAAATGCGAATCTAGCAGCCAGAATAAATTAAATAACTCCTACCATTCCAGAATATATTCGCTAGGTCAGCATCCTGTGCAAAAATGCACAGTGACAGAAGGGTAACGAGCGTACATCCCCTTATATCAAATGAATTGTGTCCTACAGCTGGAGCAAGTTCGTCAAACACAATCCAACATTCTCTGTATTTTTTAAAGTATGTGGACAATGACAACACCGATCCCGGATGCAATTCGATGGAAGATGTGCAGTTACTATAAAAGATGAGAAACAACATTAACTAGTAAAGCATAGTATAAATTAATAAAAATAAAAGCATCATAAAAGCCTTGGGGCGCATAGAACGAACCAAAAAGTTCCTAGCAGTTTATCCTCCGTTGAGTGAGCCGTGACAACGTGGGGCAATACTGCAGTTAGAAACACGGCTTTCACAATTGGCCAGTTGTTGGAATATTTGTTCAATTCATTTAGGTCGGCAGGGCCCTTAGGTTGGATATAACCGCACGCTCGTAGCTGACTCACGAGACTTGACCTTAAACTATGCAGGAGGTCAAACATAGCAACCATGTCAAATTCCGTTTCGCTTGGGAAATAACTACCAGTGCAAAGCACGTCTTCCCACTCCTTAAACGATTAAATATCATCAACCACTCATTATACTTCTTCATTTTCATCAATAATACGCCATGTACATATAGGAGTAGCAACTAACCTTGTAAGCAGTTATGAGTGCCAAGTGATCACTGAACGCTGACATCCCAGCTTCAGCATTTTCGATTTTTCGAGGGCGTTGAATTGCACTTAAGTCATCATCAGTAACCAAATAATTGTCTCTAAAATTTTAGGATATGTTTAATTATGACTATTATAATAAGTAATCTGTTGGCTAGCATAGGGTATTAAGCGCATCATATTTACCTCAAACACATTCCAGCAATCACAGTCAGCACAGGATCCAAACAACGAAGAGTGACGCCATGTATAAGTGCTCTGGTGTAGCATGGATCAATCGGGAAGTTCATTGCCATAATTCCAAGCTTGGTTATCTACATATTTTTTACAACGCTTTTTTGTAAAAATAGTTGCGGGGCAATGTAGGACAACACTAATTAATATTTTCCAATTTACGAAATATTTCAATTTCCATACGCTCTCACCTTCACCGTTACATCGAGTACATTTTGTTTAAACATTAATCTGTATGCCTCCGCAATTATGTTTTTGCTTATGGGTTGCATAAATCTTGTAAAAGCGTCGTATTTATCCTTCAATAGGCAGCTTCCATACATTGCAAGCTTGTTAATAGTAGGGTACCGGATTCCTGGAAGGCTATGTATGTTCATCATGTTTTTATAGCAGGAGTAAGTGTACAGCCTGAAACATTTCCCTCCTCGCCTGGCGCGTTGATTTGCAGACGTTTTCGAAATCCAATACATAAAGCTCTTTTGACCTGCCCCTACGATGAGTTCTCGGCGAATTTTGCCAGTGTCGATGACAATATCAGCTTGAAAACCAAGACAATTTTCAGCAATAGCTGTTGCCAAAATGATCTTCCTTCTTCCATGAGGTTCCGAAACTAAGATCTTCTTGTAGTCTTTGGTCTTTGTTGCCGAGTGCAACAAATGAACTCCGAAAGACGCATCAGGCAATCTCTTGGTAGAGTGATACAAAATCATGCGCTTCAGCCTGACCAAGCTCGAATAATCTGGCAGAAACACTAACATGGTTTCAGACTTCGGCAGATGTGGCAAGCAATGCAAATAATACACATAACCAATGATCATTTCCAAGTTCAAGCACGGAGCCATTTCATAATCATCTTCTTCGTCTTCGTCTTCGGCCTTTCTTATTAGCATTTCAAAGGCTGTGTCCTTTGGAATTGGTAACTTCGGCAAATAGTATATGCGGCACCTTTGCATCTTGATTGGTATAGCCAAAGTGCTTATGCAAGTCTGTCTCAGAGTTGTAAGGTGTTGTATGAGCTTACTCTGGTCAATCGTTCCGGAAGTCACGACCACGACATTGAGTGCTGGAAATTCTGATAGTGCGTTGACCAAGTAAAAGAGGAGGAGTTCAGCGTAAGGATTCAGTTCTTGAATTTCATCAACAACCATATGTGTACTTGATTCGAGTGCAAAATTACTAGCAGTTGTGAACGCTCTTAGTAATGCTTCATACGTAGTATAAGTTAAAAGGGTCTCAGAAGGACTGACACATGTTTCCAGTAGAGAGTGAAAGCCAACAGTGTCTCCAATTTTTTCTTGCCGTTCGTTCGCTACTACCTCGGCCACAGCTGCGGCTTGGAGGCGGTGGGGAACTGCACATACGATGCGTACTCGTTGTCCCGCACTTGTAGCCTCATCCAACAAGTATTGAGGAATCTAAAATTATTAGAAACAGAGCAATTGATTAGGGGGTTACCCAGAACCAAAACATCAAAACTAAAACAGCAGTGACCCATGAATTAGTATACTGGTCATTTTCGCCCTTCATTAGGCTAGACGACGTGCTAGGGTGCTACTATTGGTCTTCTCTGGGCACCAGGGATTAGAAATCTTAGCTTCGAAGGAAATAGGGTGCAATATATGAAAACCAGGTCGACATAACTTCCATAAGAAAGTGAGTGTCGTCCCTTGTATGAGGCGAGCTTCCATCCCACCTTGCCAACAGACTACGCACTTCTTCAAAGCCCAAAGATGAGAATTTTGGATCATTTCGGATTTCTTGCCAGTATAGTATACATACAACTGATGGTATTCGAAATGTCCGTGACGTGAGTGGGGCACAGGGTATGGGTGGTTAGGTTGGTCACTATTTCTCTTCAGTACGTTCGTCATAAAATAAGAATAGCAAAAGAGAGAAAATAACTCTCAGTCTCAGCTCATACAAACGTGTGTGTCGTACGCATTGAGTGCATGGGTGTTTATTTTTAACATTGCTCAGCATGGGCGTTTATTTCTTCCGCTTGCCTCACTTCTGCAGTAGAAATTAACATTCTTAGTCCCCTGCCACTGAAAAAAAATTCCACCCAACGCCACCCCGTCCCTGAAGAAAACCCAACTCTAATGCAAAAGTGAGGCAGAAACAGAAATAAGCGCCCATACTGAGCAAGGCTAAAATAAGCACCCATGCACTCAATGCATACGACACACATGTTTGTATGAGCCGAGAGTTCTATTAGCTCTGCGAGCTTGCTATTTGTCTTTTATGGTCCCCTGCCTGTGGGAGTTGGGAGATTTCTCTTCAGTGGTACGTTCGTCGTGCTCCCCAACTCCACACTCCACGCCTTCCGATCCCACTTCCCGCACCAGTGATGTGATGTGCAGTCAGTATATTTCTGACGATTTTTTTTCGATGAACTATGCATAACATAACCAAATTTATGAAATTCTTTCACGTTACCTGTGTAGTTTTTCCAATACCAGATGAGCCCATTATTAATGACAGCCGGTTTGCAGCGATAGTTTTCAGAATGTCATTCATGTAAGCTTTAATGGGGCGCTTAAGCCGGGTCTTCAATACATCAGGGGTGTAGTTCGGTTGCTTTGGGACTTCCGGAAGTGTCGCTCCAAAATATGCAGACACCAATGGGGGTGCCTTGAGAGCAAGTGGTTTCCTGTTGTCGTCATTTTTCTCTTCCTGATCCATCATCTCCGTGTTGAAGGATGATTTTGCGAAGGGCAATTGCTCCGTTTATCGTGGCGTTGTAACGAATTAATAGTTTAGCCAAGGGTTCGAGGTCCAGTCACACGTTAAAATAGAAGTAAAAGAGTTATGATTTAGCCAGTAAAACAAGCTTTGACAAGTGCTCAAATTTATTAGTCTACTGATGAATAAATTTGCTCAGTTTTGGTCTAAAATGTTAGGTCCAAGCCCAAGTCCTTGAAGCATCGTCCGAATCTTAAATGAGCGACGAACTGACGACGACCGAACCAAGTGAACCAAGTTGGGTATCACAATTGGAACTGTTTCAATCTGCTCAACGGACCCATTGACACGGAAAGGGGGTTGCATAAGTTGCATTGCTACTTGACATCTTGAAAATGACGCTAAATGACGAAACGTTTACATACTGAGCATAGCGCAATGACCCTGAGCATTTACTGTACTCTAAGCATGCTACTTCACTTTTACTTTTTCTATTTTCACTGCAGCCAAACGTAATCTCAAAGTGTACATTCCATCCGCCGGCCATAACGGTAACTGGAACAGATAAGATAACGAAAAAGGTGTTTGGGCTTGGGTTCATCGACTTCCGAATCTACCGATTGTAGACGTAGACGTCTGCCTTACATGTTCTTGTCCTTGTGAACTGGCACATGGCACTACTGGCACTGCTATGCTATACTGGTGTCTGGTGTCGCTGGTAATCAGGAACACTTTCAAGCGTGGAAAGAACTTGTTGTAACGTAAACCACAAGAGTGGACAAAGAAACTAACACGAGACAAGGACAAGCAAGAAGACCTGCAGCGCCTCAGTTCAAACGCTTAGCTAGCCAGAGGAAGGCGAAATAAAGCGTAATACGAAATGCACTCTCCCTGCATAATCCCGAATTTGAAACCGACTCCTACTACTAAACTACTATACTAGGGTTTTGACATGTTACTTTGTTTTAATTAGTTGTAAAGTTAACTGCTATACTAGCTAAAGTTTGAAATCTTGATGATAGCGTAATTGATGCTGTAGAATCGCAATTTCATTTTGTCACAAGTCGCTTTAGGACATTGAGGAGAGTCGGAGAGTGCAGTGCAAAATAATAGCAGGCGTAAGCTGGTCGTGGGCTCATAATTGATTACATTGCCATTTACGAATTAATTGAACGCTACTATTTTGTTACTCCCGTTGTAATTTAATATACATCAAGATGCCAAGGGTTATGATAAAAGGAGGCGTGTGGAGGAATACCGAGGTAAGTTTTAGTGAAAATTTTGCATTCGAGAGACTTTTTGACAAAACGGTTATGTACTGACGACAAATGTCCGGTTTACTTCTTTAGGATGAAATCCTGAAGGCTGCGGTTATGAAATATGGCAAGAATCAATGGTCACGAATTGCCTCCCTGTTGCACCGTAAATCGGCAAAACAGTGCAAGGCTCGTTGGTACGAATGGCTCGACCCAAGCATTAAGAAGACAGAATGGAGCCGAGAAGAAGATGAAAAGCTCCTACATTTGGCGAAACTGATGCCAACACAGTGGAGAACCATCGCTCCAATTATTGGCCGTACCGCGGCCCAATGTTTGGAACGCTATGAGAATCTTTTGTAAGCTGATCTTTAAATGCTAACCGCTTATGGCTGTATGACGGTGGGATGTTTATTCACCAATTCATTCATGCATGATTTAGGGATCAAGCACAAAAGAAGGAAGAAGGTGAAGAGGGGTTTGATGATCCTAGAAAATTAAGACCTGGCGAAATAGATCCCAATCCTGAAACGAAGCCAGCTCGACCTGATCCGAAGGATATGGATGAGGATGGTAATCTTATCATATAATTTTTGATGTTAATACTTTGTTTGAATAGTTCAGTATTATTGATACAGGAAAAATTGTTAATTTAATGATTCATAGAACTTGAGATGTTATCAGAAGCACGAGCGCGACTGGCTAACACACAGGGAAAGAAAGCCAAACGCAAAGCCAGAGAGAAGCAGTTGGAGGAGGCTCGTAGATTAGCTGCTCTACAGAAGCGTCGAGAACTTCGTATGGCTGGAATTGGCGTCAGGAAAAAGAGGCCCAAGAAAAGGCAGATTGACTACAACACTGAAATTCCATTCGAGAAACAACCAGCCGCTGGATTCTACAATACCGCAATAGAGACATTTGACCCAATGCATCCTGATTTTGCTCGATTGAGGCAGCAGAATTTAGATGGTGAATTGCGCAAAGATAAAGAGGAGGTGTGTACTATCACCCATGTGAATTTTTCAAACGTTTTTGTATTTAGTTACTATTATTTAACACTTTCTGAAATATTTTTTACAGCGAGAGCGGAGAAAAGATAAAGAAAAGATGAAGCGCAGAAAGGAAAACGATTTACCACTGGCTATGATGCAAAACACAGAACTACAAAGGAAAAGATCCAAATTAATTCTGCCTGAACCTCAAATATCTGATGTCGAATTAGAACAAGTCGTCAAGCTGGGGAAAGTATCAGAAGCTGCGAAGGATGCTGCCATAGAATCCGGAAGCAAAGCCTCCCAGACTTTACTGAGTGACTATTCTCTTACAAATACTTCGTTGAATGCATTAAGAACTCCTCGGACACCAGCTCCGATGACTGACAAGATTTTACAGGTAAAGGATTTTAGCTAGGAGTAGTTTATATCGTATATCTTCTAACGGCAAAGAGAGCTTTCCAACATTCCAAATTCCAACTTGAACCACGAAATACATTGCA
>JAQIUU010000253.1:0-11997 GCA_034694545.1 Mesaphorura macrochaeta
CTCCAACGCAGGCAAGCAGTGGATTCGGTGCCATAATGGACGACAGAAACTGAAAGGTAACACGGTATAGTGTGAGACACGAGACAATCTAAAATGGTCACCACCAAATAATAAATTGTTCTTACAACTCTGGGAAGGCAAGAGTTTCCGCACAAGCAACTCGCATCATTTCCAAATGCGGCGTTGGGGTAATTGTCATCACAGCGGCCAACTGCATTCTCGTTCTTGGTTGCGTATCTGCATGCTGGAGTGCACGCACTTTCGGAACAAAGTCCGGTGACGGTGTTAGAATCCTGGATTGATTCGATTGATACGGCAGAACAAAGTCAGGGGATAAAATTTTGACAGATTCACAATAAAATATTTATACATTATGAGATGCTTACCAATCGCCAGATAAGAACCAGGCTCATCACAATGTATGACTTTAAACCCATGGCCAGGTTGGGTTGATTGAATTCGCTGTGTGCTGAATGCTGTGGGAATTGAGCTCGAGTCGATGCAAAGGTGCAGAACAAGAAGGATGTCCTTTCTTAAGTGTCTCAGAATCTAAGTAGCGTCGCAGCAGGAAGTTGGCGGACCTATATGTAGTTGTGTTACCATTTTTATGAGCCACGCCGCTGCGCCACGTGCACGCACTTCCGTGTTCCATGTTAAGATCCTGAGATTCATTGTTGAGATTTCAACAACATGACACCAACGCACTTCAAATAGCATCAACACTTTATCTCTTGGTTTCAGTGTCATCGCATCAGTAAAAAAGAAGCAACTGCGAAATCATTATCGTGAAATCATGTGTTGAGTGTTGCTGAGAGGTTATCAGGTTTTATGCGAATGTAACTGCAATAATTGGCATGGATCGCGTTAGTATTTTGCATGACATGTGTGCTGAAAAGGCCTGCTTGAGTTATTCTTGACATAGGTCTACTATCCACCATGTCCTCTTGAAAATCTCAGTTGAACTGGTTAAATGCGCCATGTGCAAGTTAATTGCATGGACACACACCCATTCGCTACGCCTAATGTCTGCTCGACTCTCGATGGTCGTCCATAAATTTGGGCACCTGGCTGGCACTGTGTCGTGTCGTGCCAAGATTGTTTATTATGGTCTCCGTCTGTGCGTCCATATCCATCCTCAATCCTCAAAACACGAACTCATTCCGTTTAACACGATACACGACTCGCATTTCTGCATCGTCTGAACTAGTTTTCGCTGCGTATGAGGAAGAAGATTACACGGCAAAACATGGCAGCAGCCAGCCACAATAATGAAAGGCCGGACCTAATAAGATGTGTCACTGTAAATTTATAGGTGCAATTTTGTAACTCCTTCAAGGTAAGATGAATTCAATGTCACATCTTTTGGTTTTGGCTATACGTGTACAAGTGTACACGCTGTATGTATGCTACTGTGCTTATTAGCAGGAGTCAAGATTCAAGAAAGAGATAGTAATAGTAACTCGTTGTCGTTGTATACAGTACGATGCTATGATAGTTCAATAATGATTATTGTTGAAAAGGCGAATGGCTAACTAGGGATTACGATTACGATTTTAGACACGTAGCGTGTAATTTTAAAATTATTGGCACCTCAATCTCAAGCGCATATCTCACACGGAAAATTTGGTATGGCTTGTCTCGCTCCATCCAGGCGCAACTGTATTGACTAAACTGAACCGAAGTGCTCACGCCGTTCCGGTCCGGACCTTGTGTCCAGCCGAATGGTTGGGGCTTGCAGATAGTTCGGGCTATCACGCTATCAGTGATGCGACTGATGCATGTGATGATATATTTTGTTCAGTGCTCTCAAATTTCATACTCCGAGAGTGAAGCAGAGATCGTACTATACTCTGACGTGAAGATGTGACTCGAAACTGAAACGGAGTGATATTTTATAATGTGGAGTTGGTTTTGGCCAGCCTAAATCTGAGTGTACGCCATCTCATTTGAGAACTTTCTTGTGTTTAGCGAAAAAGCTATCTCGCTACGCCTGGCCGGGCTTGTACCTGTTTACTCGCACCAAAAAGCTGCTATTTGAATGTTGTTTTGGGAAATCTGATTTTCGTTTAGTAGATAACTTGACTTTTCTGACTTGAGCATTTAACTAACCAATAAATTATCTGTTCCTGGAATTCCGGCATTGCTTAACATTAAAATTAGGCTTGGCATATTATACACACCGATGCCAATTTCAAAAGTAGAAGAGCTGTGCTGTATCGTCTAACATCAACTGAAACCGGCTAATTAATGAGTGCCCTTTTACATCCACTTATTAGTAATTTTAATTCCTGATTCAGAACCGGTCCAGCTGATCAAGATGAATAACGTCAACGTGTCCGTGGAAGTTCCGCTGGAGAATTCGATCAGTGAAATAACTTACGATGGTGTGGAAATACTTCAGCCGTAAGTTGACACAGTTGACAGACTTATCTATTCATGACTCCTTATTTGTCGGGGAGATAACAATACTCATGATGACTCATGAATACTCTCTTGTCTTTTCTTCAGCCCTCTATGCATGTCAGAAAATTTAACGACATTGGCACAACGGATTGACTTTTCAAATGCTGATGAAGATTCAAAGGACTGGAAGCAAAATGATGCTAACGCCCGCGCCGAAGCTGATGCACAGTCCAGCGATGGCACATTTCGGACAGCTTCAACTTGGCCTTTTGAGTCTATCAGGAATAAACTTAGGTGAGAAAATGACAACGATAGTTCGATCTAATCTAGACTTGTAATGCAATTCATTAGCTTGAAGCCTTCGAAGTGCACATGCAGACATACACGTGTGTAATTTCGATGTACTATATTTCATGTTTTAGGAGTTCGCTGACCGAACTCAGTGTTTTGAGTGACATACTTCAAATACTGTCTCGAAAGAAATACATGGTACTAGACCCAGTGCAATCAGATTCCCTGGAGCCACGTCCGACTGCTACTGTTCTATATAAGAAAAAGGTAACAAAAAAAACTAAGCACTAATCGATTGATCAGACACTGCGATAGGCCAATAGGAATGACTAATGACCAAGGTGTGTCTGTATTTCAGAGTCTGGCAGCTGCTTCAAGTGTCTTGATGAGCGGCGCCGAAAAAATAAAGACCTCATTGAATGAAGCAAAACCTAGGTTATCTCACTCTTCAGTGCCAGATTTCCACATCGAACTTCTGAGGTTAAGGCAGAACTGGAGGCTAAGGAAGATGGGCAATGTCATACTCGGTGACCTCTCGTACAAAACAGTTGGTTCACGCTTCTTCCAATCCGGCGTTTTTGAAGTTCGCAAGGCTGAGAACGGCGACCTATCAAATTCATCAAGCGATGATCCAAGTGTGCCGAAGCCGACATCAGCACTGAGCGTTACGGTTCCAAAAGAATTACAGGGAATTGCTTACATCCAAGTGGTCATACAGAAGGAGGAGAATGTAATTAGCTCAGCAAATATTGGAATGTTGGGGGAAAGCCCAGCTGCCTCCGACACAAGGTGGCAACAAAGGCTTGAAGCTGCTCAAAATGTCTTATTTTGCCGAGAGTTGTTCGCTGTATTAGCAAAGGAGGCCGTTCAAGTTAGTTCCCCTGTTCCGCCACAAGTTGTGGGGAATCAGATTTCCGCTATGTTATTTCCTGGAACTTTTCTTCACATTGGACTTTGTCACGGCACATCAGGGAAGAATTCAAGCACCAGTGCTCCGAAGGTTGAGCACAATCACGTCTTGGAGCATTCACTTCATCAACTTCTTCGTGACGTTCACCGCCAGAATTTTGTAATACCCATGCCCCATCCATCTTCCGGCCAGCTTGGTGTGTCTAAGAAGAGACGACTCGCTGGTCCCTTAGCGTATGAAAATAGCGCGCTTGTTGCCGCCACAAGCAAGTAAGCTAATATGAAAGCCATTTATTGTCGATTGATGAGGTGAAACTCTTAAAAAACTATATTATTCCGTTGTTGTAGGCGCACAAGTATACTGGAAGAAATAATTCGGCAGGCTCGGCATGTTGTGTTGAAGCTTGGAGTAATGTCTGTGTTGGATGACCTAGCTTTGCAAATTATAGATCCGCTGCTGATTGCACATTGGGCATCCTTGAATGCGGTGGTTCATTCTTGTGTGCGAATTAATTTGGTATCTTCGGGTTACGATATGACGGCACGAACACCTCTAATTATTCATGTTAAAGAAAAATCGCTGAAATGCATTTTGAAGGACGGTAAAGCAATAAACCTTTCCTATGAGCTGCAAGAACTTCGAGACACGATATTGTCGCAGGTAAGACCCAAAAATAGCCGGCTCGGATCTACCATCCGACTGAACCTGAATAACATATTATTTATTTATTATTTATTTTTTATTAGGTCGCGATTCATCAAGTGATGGCCCTTTCAAGTTTAAGTAAGTGTATGGGCTGGACAGTTTTATCAAGCAGCATTCATCTCGGAGTTGGGAATTGCGAATCATTAGGAAACGCGGCAGGATGTTTGTTGTCATCGCCGAATGGTCGAAGGTGACGTGAATTCTTGGACGGTCGCTGTGTACTTTTTTCATTGTTCCTAACTCCTCCTGTCCTAACCTTCCAAACTGAATTCTTTCATTATGCATTTTAGAGCACTTGCTGTTCGTTCAACTCCACAGAAGGACAAGGCTGAAATGGAAGTCTCAATAGGAGTTCCCACGAATTCGGAGGTTCTTTCATCGTCAAATGTTCATTTAGCAATTGGGTCTTCCGACGCTGTGAACTCAGGAGAGGAAGATGTGGGGCCAGGGTACGGAAACGACATTGTGTATAAAAGGATAAACTTGGAGGACTTGGAAGGAAAGAACTTTGCTAATAAAATGGAGCTTCTCATGGCTGTATTGACAGACTCTATTAAATAAATTTAAGGTCTTTAAGAGATTAAATCTTTAAATGTAAATGCTATTTGTAATTGGGGCAGCCGGGACCGGGAGGGAAAATTTACTTTACAGTATTTCATATTAATGTATTGGTAAGATTACACGTGCGAGGGAATTAACGAATAAAACACTTGTTTACTTGCCATACTATATACTATTGACAAGGTTGCAAATTCGACGCATTTGTCTCTTTCGTCGTTCTGCGTGCGTAATCAGTTACATTCCTACGTAAGTGGGACGAGCACATGTTATTGTTGTCTGTCATAGGACTACTTACAATACAATACAATAAACTCAATTTTACTGCAACGCAATCGCATCGTCGTCACATCAGTAATCATGCGTTCACGTAATCAAGCTGTCCTGCTTCTGATTTCTCATCTTCCTTGAATTGCGCAATCTCGCAACAATGGCCAATTGAAAGAATCCAAACCGGCCATTTGTTTGTGGCATTGAACTACTTTTCCTATTTATGCTCGTTCACATTCACTTTCTTTCTTATATGACTATGATACTGCAAGTCTTCACCTAAATGCATCTGTGTCTGGTCATTATGGTCATACTTCCCTCTACCTACGCTACGATTACTTCGCCACAGTACGCGTGTGTACGCCTCCAAAATCTTCTCGCTGCGCTCGTGCTCATTCACTCGTTAGAATTCGTGGCGCAAGCTTTCATTTTGCCTCTGCTTATTGCTTAAAACTTGGAATTGGAACATTTAATATCATGGCGCACCGTCTGACCAAGGCGTATTTGGCCTTTCTCGTGCTCCTTCTGGACTGCTGGCTACTGACTTCAGACGCGTATCCGGGTGGAGTTCCAGAATCTCAGTGTTCGTCCATGACACCATCGCACAATGGACTTCAAGCGCAACAAGGACCGTCGCCATTTTACGTTACGGTTGACCGCAATTCAGTTGCAAGTGGTTACCCAGTGCGAGTCACACTCCTCTCGTCCACCAACCAGAACAATTTCATAGGTTTCTTTGCTATGGGCCAGAAATTAATTGGCGAAAATCGAGCTTCCGGGACCCCATCGGGTGAGATAGTGCTGCCAGCCAATTCCCGCGTTCGCCACGTCAATTGTAACGCAAACCTGCCAAACGGTACCATCAGCCACAATTATCCCCTGCCACGATCTCAACAACAGTTTGATTGGATCGCTCCACGGGACGATAAAGGAGAATTTGTTATTCTGTAAGAATTTTGACAAGGTTCCATAAATGTAAATGAAATATTACTATTACTAATCCATGTGCTGTTTTTTTCAGTGCATCGTTTGTACAAAATTTCCAAACATTTTGGGTTCGACTTGCGTCTGAGAAAATACAGGTCGTCTAAACGAGGTATTTCTGCCACATGAACATGACGCGCTGACAGGGACCATTCGCGGAATTTTATGCTCAATTACTTGCATGCATCATAATCTCATCATGATTATTGTTCTTGTTAATAAAGAAATTATTTTGCCAAATTAACCGTGACTGATGAACTGATCCACCTCCAAATGCAATCCCTCATGCTATATTGTCTGGCTATCTCACAGTAACAGTAGTGTCCCAGTTTCACAGTTCCAGGAGAAATCACCAAATCACGGGCATCGAATTTCCATTGTGAACAAAGCCTGACAGTGAAGCTTTTTCAGGCAAGCGCACGCCGACTGCTAAAGCTAAAGCAAGCTTGAGCCGAGCTCGCTCACTCCGCAATGTGCATTGAATCGCCTCCGCCTCAGCACAGAAGAACTCCGTAACAACGGATTAGCCCGTTTGAAGCGTGATCCCTCCAAAAATTCTCAACTGCCAAAAATAGTCAGTTGGAAACTTGGATTGGACTCACACACTGCCGACTGCCGCTATGTAAGAAGACGTTCAGTATTTTGTTGATTCAGCTATCTTATCAGCAAAGTTTAATTCGTAAATATTGAGTACATTTATTCACTAACTTCAACTCAAGCTCAAGCAACTAAAATTTTGTGTATCTCAAGTGTAGTCTTAAATTCCATCAAAGTGAAATTTGCCTATCTTATACTTATCCCTTTTGTGGTGTACACGTAACCTGACGGCAGCGAGACGACGATTGGCGATATTTGTGAAGGTTTGCAATCTGATAACTCGGGTAAGCAATTCGGATTTCGGAGTTCCACTGTCTCGAATAGATTAAGGGAGCCTTCCGTTTGACTGATGGACAATATGTTTGTTCATTACTCCGATCAGGTATCCGAATCAAAGGCGAAGAATATCAAGTTCATAGTTCAGAGAAGATGTCAAATCATCTGGGGCCAAGCTTCCAAAGGCTAGCGGACCGTAAGAAGTCGAGAACAAGTAATGACGCATCTCCGACGAAGGCACCTACCGCAGATGTATCCATGGCAGATGATTCAATGCTCCTGCTGACAAATGACGAGAACAACATTGAAACACTGACCCGGCTGGAAACTCAGCATAAAGAAGAAGTGTTGGGACTCAAGAATGCTTTGAAGCGACGGGAAAGTGAACTGGTGAGGATAGACGATTTACTTACCCGACTCGAAGGCAGGAGGGGCGCACTTCAAGAAACACTGCAAGAATTGCATCCAAGTACAAGTAGGGAGGCCAGCAGAAGAGAATCTGCCTCCAGACCGGGTGAAGAAATCACTGATTTGGAAGAACAATTGAATGAGTGTCGATCGGCTCGGGAGGAATGCCTCGAAGAATTGGCTGCATTGAAAAATGCGCTTGATCGACGGGGAAATGATCTTTCAGAAATAATTGCCCAGAAGGACAAGCAAATTCATGAATTGTTAGGAAGGCTTGAAGAAAGTCACTGTGCAAGAGAAGAAAGTCTGATGGAATTGCATACTCTTAAAACTAGTGTCTATCAACAAGATAATCTTAACTTAGAAATCGCCAGAAAGGATAAGGAAATCCAGAATTTGCAAGGGAAACTTAAAGAAAGCCAGCGGGATCGAGATGACATGGCCGGGGAATTGCGAGCTCTTAAAAATAAGACCACTCAAAAAGAATGTGACATCACATCAAAAGATAAGGATCTTAAAGAGCTTTCAACCAAACTGGAGGCCAATACTCGTGCATTGGAGGAGAAAAATGAAGAGGTGCGACAGATGAGGAAGAAATACGGAGCGACTATACAGAAATTGGAATCGAAGATGCAGGATATGGCAGACTTAAATAGCAGATTGTACGACGAAGTTGAAAGAGCCCGACAATTTGAATTGGAAGTGGAGAGGTCCAAACGTGAAAAAAGCCGACTCAGTGAAAAGCTGGTTGTAGTGGAAAAAGAAGTCGTACAAAAGTCGGAAAAGATATCCGAATTAGACGAACTTGTCAAAAGATTGGAGGAAAGCTTGAAGAATATGAATGGAGAGGTATGAACCTTGATAACATCTTTATGCAGATTTAGATTTTTTGATGATGCACATAATATTTTGGTTGCTTAATCAGAGAACATCGCTTCTGACAACAATGACGTCCGTAATTGAGAAGTCCGCGGAAATGGGCTCGGTGACATTACTTCAACAGCAATTGGCTTCCACTCAAAGCCAGCTGGCTTTGGCTCAGGAGCAGTACACTCAAGCCAAGGACAAGGTTACAATTCTGGAGAAAAAGCTTGAGGATACTGACAAGGTCATGACAGAATTAAAAATTGACCTGAGAATTGCCACAAGAAATCTGACCAGATATGAGAAGAAAGAGCAGGACGAGAAAAATGACACTGAAAGGTTTCAAATAGAGGTTAGCAATCTTAATTCATTCCGGTCCATTCGCCATTTAAGCCATTATTGGCCGGTTTCATTTTATTGTGTTACACTTTATTGACTTTATTACCCTACTTTGCTTTGATTTCAGACTGCTAAAATCAAGGAACAATTTGCAATTGCGGAAACTAAAATCAAGGAACTCGAGGGCCATCAGGCACTGCTGGAGGCAACATTAAAAGAAAAGGATGCCGAAGTTGATAAGACCAAAATGATCAGCGCCGAATACCAAAGTACCCTAGAAAAGACGAATCAAGAATTAAACGAAGCGAAAACAGAGCTCGTAAAGATTAAAGCCAGTATCGACCAGCACAAATCTTTGAAGGAAAAGAATGAAGAAGCTCAGAAGGCTCTCAAGGAAAACCAACAGAAATTAGCAGAGAAGGATCGCAAAATGAAACAATTGCAAAATAATGTCGACATGCTTAAGGAAACATGCTTAGTTCTTGAATCACAACTTAAGGAGTTCGAGTCAGCCATTACTACTGCCAATGCGAAAGTTGATGCGCTTACGGCAGAGAAGGCGGACATTTTTAAGACTCTGGCTACAACTAAAGAAGCATTAAGAACTGCAAATCTTCAAATAAACGAGCAGAAATCAATGCGCATATTTAATGAAAAACAAATTGATCAACTTAAAGCGCGACTGAACTCAGAGGAGCTGGAAGCACATTCGCAAGTAACGGAAGTCAACGAACAGCTTGCCAAATCGAGCCATGCCGTTCAAACCTATGAGATGGAGTTGGGCGAGATGCAAACAAAGTGCAATCAATTGGAAGACGAACTCGCTTCGTGGAAAAAAGAAGTGGAGAGGTACAAGTCGTTGATGACCACAAGCAAATCTGAGTCCAGCACGTTTTTGATGCAAATTGTCAAACTTAAAGAGGCAAACATTGCTCTTCAAAATGGTTTTGAGGAGTCAATCTCCAAATGTGAGCAACTGAAAACTAATATCAATGAACTGAATGATAAAGTCGCCAGCCTAACGGCTGAAAAAATGGATGCAAATCTTCGATTCGAATCGGTTGTACAGCAGCAGAACAAATTAATCGACCATCTACAACAGCAGCTGGAGCAAGTGAAATCAAAAAAATCTCGTGGGTTTGTTGAAAGAATTTTCGGACATGGCGAGAAATCTGAAAATGCTACTCCTTTGTCCCGGACTCCTGCAACACCATTTGCCAAATCTAGGACCTTAGAAACTCCGTTGAAGAGGCCTGATTTTACACTGGCTTCACCAGCACCTGCAAAAGTTCTTACAGAAATACAAAACGTGACAAAAAAAGTTGAATTAATCGAAGATACGAGGAAAAGAGAAGACTGCGTTTTGTTGAAGGAAGATAAAGTAGCTCCAACTACAAGCAGCGGCTCACCGGCTGTTCTGAAAACTTTGCTCTTTCATGAAGACAAACAGCTGGATGTAAATTGTTGCCAATCTATTCAGGAAGACTTGTGTCTAATTGGTTGTGCAGACGGATTGTATTCATTGAGTGTAAAGTCAGGAAGAAAAACCAAAATTGATGGCATTGACACAGTTTGGGCCATTTCGTTCGAACCATCCAAAGACTTTGCCGTTGCAATTGAAGGTGAAATTTTATTCGTGAACCTTGTGCAATGTTGTACACGCATGAAACGCATGACTCAATTTTGAAATTTGTATTACAGGTCCTCAACGGAACTTGGTCCGAATTAATTTGGGACTTCTTCGTGCTTGCGCGGAGGCCGCCGAATGTTCCAAGCCAAAAATAACATCGACTCCAATAATGAAAATTACCAATGCATATATGTTCAAAGTGATGGATTCTTATATCGCAGTGGCTGGTGAAAAGTATTTGAAAATTCTCAACTCAAACCAGGATGGATTCTACATTAAATTCAACATACAGTGTCCGACAAATGTTACTTCGCTTTTACTAACCACTCAACAGACCCTTCTATTTGGCACTGATTTGGTGTACGAGTTAGATTTGATGAATGGACAAGTAGAGGAGTTCATGGATACTACCGACAATTCACTTCAAGTTAACATCACGAATTGCTCACAGTTCAAGCAATATCCCCTTGCAATTTTGGATTTAACACCTAAACATGTTGCTCGCAAAAACCCGGTGCAACGGGAGTATCTGGTGGCCTTCCCAGACTTTGGAATTTTCTTGGACGAGACGGGAAGGCGAGCTCGAGATCAAGACATAATTTGGTCGAAATTACCAAGCTGCATTGGTATGCCATGATTCAACTCATATTTTGTTTTTAGCCATATTGAAACTCTCTAAAGCATTGTAACTTTTGTTCCAGAATACCATGAACCAAATCTATACATTGAGCATTTCACATGCATTGAAGTTTTACAACTGAACTCCAAGTCCTTCACTAAAACGAATGAACCAAGCGTTTTCTTACAACTAAAAACGCCGAAGCTGTTAGGTTGTGCAGACTGTTCTGGCTCAATGTTTGTAGTGACCACCGCCAAGAATCTCACGGACATCTACAAAATAAATTATCCTCGCACGTTTCACCCTGCTCATGACCAGCTCTCTTCCGAGTCGAGCACGAGTATTTCTTCAGATGAAAAATACCGTATTATTAATGACGACTCAACATCAATGGGAAGCACAAACACACTCTCATCGTTTTAAAATACCAAATTCCGAACAAGTGTAAATCTAATCTTGTACAATTCTTATTCAATATTTTATTATCTTTACTTGTTTACCTATCGTATGTTTTGTAATATTTTACTCAATAAATAACATTGTGCAAATGCTAGTTTCCCCTAATTCCTTTACTCGGCAGGATAGTCGTCCATTGAGTACTAGACAGGTCCCTTTTCGTGTGTAACATTCCCGGGGAAGCGAACGCAAAGGGAAACCCCGTGAAGGCTTTCTGCTTTCGTTGACCTTCAACTCAACTCTCATCCTCAAAGAGAAAGACAAAAAGGGAAGGTAAACAAGTGCTGCTCTGAGGTGCCTTATTGCGTGATATTTGGTATGAGTTGGAAAAATATTTGTCACTCAAAGCATAAACAGACTGTAAACCTCATGAAAGTGTCTCATCTCATCCGTCTCGTCTCGTTGTGTTTAGTCTGAAGAGCTCATTGTTGTGTGTGCCGTGTGTACTCGACAAGTAAGGTGCAATTTGTACTCTCGCCTTGAATTAAGACCGATTAATCAAAGAAAATGCGTTGTAGAACAAAATTAGCAGTCATCATCATCCATACTCTGATTCTGGTTGAACTTGTGAACTCCGAGGTTCGAAGCATAAATATTTTACCATCGAAAAAGGGAATATTTGATTACATTGCTCTCATGTGCTGCAGGTACCTGAAGACACTCCGACACTGCAAACGTCAACTGAAG
>JAQIUU010000254.1:0-11981 GCA_034694545.1 Mesaphorura macrochaeta
TGTTGTACACGTCCATCGCCGTCGCTTCATTCCTATGACTACGACCGGAACTCACCTCTAATTTTCATCGGCGGCTTCCCTCGTTCTGGAACCACGCTCCTTCGCGCCATCTTGGATGCCCACGCCGACGTCCGTTGCGGCCCTGAAACGAGACTCGTCCCAAAAATGCTTGAGCTCGCCGTGGGCGCGGCCGAGTCCACCAAAGAGATGGCGCACCTCGAAGAGGCCGGCGTGACCGCAGAGCTGTTGCGGGACGCGGTCGCGGCTTTCATCCTGCAAATAGTCGTCAGGCATGGCGAACTCGCGCCGCGTCTTTGCAACAAAGATCCGCTTTCCCTTGAACACGGTTCGTATCTAAGGTCCGTGTTCCCCAATGCAAAATTTATTGTTATGGTGCGAGACGGTCGGGCGGTCGTGGACTCGCTGATTAGCCGGAATATAGCCGTCCGTGGCCTTGAACTGAACGACTGGGCCCAGGCTCTCCGAAAATGGTCGGCGACGGTAACTAAAATGCTGGAGCAGTGCTACAAAATTGGGAAGGTCCGTTGCCTCAAGGTCAAATATGAGGAGCTCGTCCTGGAGCCCCGAGCTCAAATTGGGCGCATACTCAGCTTTTTGGAGCTGCCCTGGACCGAATCTGTAATGCATCATGAGAAAAGTGTGGGCAAACCGGGTGGCGCTGCCTTGTCCAGGCTGGAGGCTTCGTCAGACCAAGTTGTTAAGCCAATTTATACCGACGCGTTAAATAATTGGGTTGAACATATTCCGGAGGACGTGAGGCGGGACGTGGAAAGAATTGCTCCGATTTTGAAGGCGCTCGGCTACATTTAACCCATCAATATACACGGAGGACGACACGCGCCGAGTAATTTAGCAAGTCTGTGTTGTAAAAACACTAAAATCCATGTCATAAATTTAAACCCATAAAATCTACCCAAAGCCACTAAACATTATAAAAGTTCATTATGAAGCTCATAAACCACGGCAGAAAATCACAGCGGTGTCACGAAAGCCGAGGATTAAACCACAGGCCCAGGCTTAGCCTAGTCGTGGGTAATTTATAGCACAGTTCAGTATATTGTATTGTACTGGAGCCGTTTTCAATGCACACCTGCGCATTCCTGAGCACTAATCATTAAACGGTCTGGCCATGGCCATGGCCATGCTGCGTGTGAGTGTGAGGTGACTGATTGTAGAATTGTATCCATAGCATAGTCGAGGCTGAAGCAGGTGCAGATAGTTGAGTGTTGAGTTTAAGAGTTTATGAGCTCGCGCGTGCATGCCAAGCTTAGGCCTAGCTAAATGAACTTAAGCACCACAAAGGCGACCACACAGTCCAGACTCGCTTGACTCAGGCTAAATATAAGATGTGGCTGCAAGTCTGCTCCGTGATGTTAATTTTGCCCTTTGCAGGACCGCGCCTGACCTAACCTAACGTAAAAAACTTAAAGACTGGCACCATGTATTTCGGCACTTTTGTGGTCGTCTCCACGTCGCTGTTGATTCAGTTCTACTACGACAAGTACCGGCAAGAGGACTTCACCGCCATGCTGGTGGAATTTGAAGCTGACCTGGGCGTGCCGCGAATCCGGAGCTACGACTACATCGTCGTGGGCAGCGGGTCGGCGGGGAGCGCGGTGGCGGGGATTCTTTCCGAGGAGTTCAACGTGCTGCTGCTGGAGGCAGGGGGAACGCCCGTGCCACAGTCTAACGTGCCCGCATACAGGCAGCAAGTCCACGCCGGAAACGCACCTACGATGTACACCTTTCCAAGCATACCCCAAGAGCACACCGGAGGGGCGAGGAGGTTCGGCGTGGGGGCAGGGAAAATTTTGGGCGGCTCGGGGTCAGTGAACGGGTACGTGCACTCTCGGGGGTCGCCCTACGGATATGCCGACTGGGCGAACATTACGGGCGACCCCTCCTGGGCTTATGAGGGGGTGCTGGAGGCGTACAAGTACTACGAGGACTTCGACGGCGTTCTATACGACGAGGGGCAGGAGGATTACTATGGGAAGGGTGGACCCCTTAAAGTCACCACGGTGGTCAACTCCTTTACTCCGTACTGGTTCGAGGCGGCCAGGGAGCTGGGCTACCGCGTCGGGGACGCCAACGGCCGGCAGAGGGAATCTTTCACCCCCGTCCAATCGGCGCTGCACGCCGGTCAGCGCCAAACGACCTACAAATCCTTTGTCGCCCCCTTTGAGGGCACGCGGGCCAACCTGACCGTTCTCCGCCACTCGGACGTGCAAGAGATTCTTATCGACGACCAGAAGAGGGCGTACGGCGTCGCGTACGAGAGACACGGGGTGGCGCAACGTGCTCACGCTTCCCGGGAGGTGATTGTCAGCGGCGGGTGGGCGCGGAGCCCGCTCCTGCTCATGAAATCAGGTATTGGACCAGCGGACGTGCTGGCCGAGGCAGGCATCCCGGTCAAGGTCGCCCGGGCAGGCGTGGGGCGCAACCTTTGCGAGCACGTCACGGCCCAATTCGACGTGTACGTCAACGACTCGAGGATCTTGGGGCGGTTTAGAGAAGGGGACGAACACATTCTGGAGGAGTACCACAACGGAGGCGGGGGCGTGCTCGGCGAACCGTCTGCGGGCGCCCTGGCGTTCCTCGTCTCCCGACGAGCCAAGGCGGACGGCCAACCCGACTGGCCCGACATTCAGCTCCAGGCTTCCATCAAACTCGACTCCATCTCGGCGGCCGAAGTCGGTGACACTCACTTCAATCTGAAGGCGATCAACATGAGGAGCCGTCAACGGGGCAGTGTGAGACTCAACGGGAGTGCTTGGCGCGAGGGCGAACGCGACGACCAACGGCTGGCCGTCATCGACCTGGACTTCCTCAGTGACGAGAGTGATTTCGAGGTGATCATAGATGGCATCAAAGTCCTGCTGGCCGTCGTCGAGAACACGACCGCTTTCGCGAGGGTAAATGCCCGCCTTGTGAATGATGTCCCGCACCCGGAGTGCGCCGCCCACGCGTATCGGTCAGACGACTACTGGCGCTGCTGGATCCGCTGGACTGCCGTGTCGTACAACCACCGGGTCGGCACGTGTCGAATGGGTCGAGTCAATGACCCGCTTGCAGTCGTCGACTCACAGTTAAGAGTGATTGGAGTGCAGGGCCTTCGTGTCATGGACGCCTCCGTCATGCCGACCGTGACGAATTCAAACATCAATGCTCCATCCATCATGATCGGAGTCAAAGGAGCGCTCTCAATGCGGACGACAGCCGGAGGAGAACGACCGCCACCAGATTCGGGGGCAACAAAAACTTTGGCACTTTTCTCTATTGCTCCAACTTTGTTCATAGTAATCAAATATTTACTTAATTGAATAAAAAGACCGTATTATGTATGCCAAAGTTTAAAGTGGAGCATAACATAATATAGTTCGGCTGAAATCAGAAAAGTAGGCAATACCCAATTATTATTAAAACGTGGTTATTCATAAATGGCGTTGACGAAATTCAAATTCGTGTTTAATTCAAGTGGGAAGATTGTGCAAAGTGCAAAACCTAATCCTGTGCAAAATCTCAGCGTCGATGGTATATTTGCTAATTAAATATGCCATCCATGCTCCATGGCCGCCGCGATTGCAACAATCCGAAACAGCTTGAGAAAGCATGCAAAGCCTTGCAAAGTCCTTGTTGCCATATTGACTGCAAGATTACTTGCAGGGTTACGAAAACAAGATTATTAAGCCACAGCTAGACAGCCACATCCACAACCACATTTTGACGCTTAATCGGAGTAATCAAGAATTCAGGAATGAAATTGACTACCCTTTTACTTTATTAAAACTTTGGGTTGTGAGACTGGCGACGGCTCACGTCACTCCAATTGTACACCCCGGCGGACACGGACATTGAACTGACCATTCCATTTTTGACCATTCTCGAAAGCCGTGACTTGAACCAACACAAACAAAAATGAACAAAATCATCCTGACTTTCGTGTTTGTCGCCGTCGCCATGATTGGCATTGTAAATTTCTTGGAGTGAGAGTGGTGGTAATTTAGGCCTTAAAAATTAATAATGTGCATCAACACATCAATTTAGGGCATGGCTGTTGCCGAGGAGGAACCTGACGAGATTACTGGCCAGTTTGGCACTTACAATGGTGCCAGAATACTCGTGAGCTCTGCTGGGGAAGTTTACGACATGGATGCAACACTTTTGGGCACTACAGCAGATATCCCATCGAGTATAAGGAGTAGTGTAATGCAGTATGCCGTACTTTGCCATACCAACAACACTAATACACTAACATGCACATGCCATATGTGTCTTTCTTAGGCGTTGAATAAATTTGGTTTAACACACACTAGGACTTAGCACTTTAGTAGAATGCATTTGAGTTGCGAGTAAGGCCGAATTCATTGCCCATTAGTACTATGAAGCTTTAAATGTAAGTTTCACATGTAAAATGTACTTGACAAGACCGCAATAGCAACGCAAGGTTACTAAACCACATTTAGGTGTTGGCACCACGGCGACCATCAATCCTATTTCATACACGCATTGGCAGTGTCGATGTATTACGTTTAGTTTAGGGCTTTCCTTTTGGAAGAGTCCTGTACAAACCCTTCGGGGCAATGTTCCGAATTCGGGGGGGGGGCGAAAGCGGCCAGTAAGTATTTTTGCCAATGATAAATATTTGACGTCAGAAAACCCACCGGATTACAAATGAGAATATGTTTCGTATTTGTGTATTAGTATCTCGAGTGTAAAATAAGAATAACCAAAACTCATAAAATTAAAAGCAAGTCTCAAATTTGAGCGAACCCGTCGCCTGCCTCGCCATCGTTGTCCTCACAGATGAACCTCGCCTCTCTATCGCAGTACCAAGAGTTCCATCCTGTTTCCCCGTCTGTTCGAAGACCAAACCTGCCAGTAAACGCGGTGATTTCCAAACAGTTTTGTATGCCCGAGTTATCCGGCTCGGTGTCATGCCAAAAAGAAAGGGTCACAGGCTCCCAGGTCGAGGCCCAGATGAATCTGGGTGGGTCGGCGGTTGTGTACATGCTAGTTCCAGACGTCCACCACGAGTTATTTGCGGGCGTCACGCCAACTGAAACGTACAAGGTTTCGAATTTCAATGTCGAGCTACTATTTTCCGAACGGTGATTAAATTTTCAAATACGCACTTTCAGAAAAGTAACCTAGAATACGAATTTGTTCCGACAAAGACTCAATACTGACGAGTTGCATTCCGTAGGCTTCGCACCGCACACGAGCATCAAACCAGGACAGCTAAAATATTCAAGATGGGAACATTATGCATAAACCATAAAGCCGGTCAAACGATGACTCTTACGAGCGAACCCATCGGATCCATCCTACCTCGTCCGTCGAAAATATGTACTTGGACGAGACGACTGGCACAACAGGATACGGTTTTTGAGTTGCTGGACTCGGAACATGAGATTCATTCCTGGGTTTGGTGTTCCCCGGGAATGGGGGCGTGGACGTGGGCTCTGATGACGGTTTCGTTGGGGAGCTGAAGTGGGAGATCAACACAATGACGAGCACTGCGATTACGAGTACTAACGTGAGAAGTTGGATTGATCTCGAGCTGATCTTATTTAGTCCACAACATCTTGATCGCTGCATCTCTCTGGAGGGTGGCCAGGGTGGCCGCTGCTGCTGACCATCGCGAAGCGCGTGCAAAAGTAGCGGATTCTGCTGCTGCTGAATCGCAGAGTACCGTGGTGGTGGTCGCTCGATGTCCATGTCTCTTGCAGTGTGTGGGACAAATTACGCTGAACCCACGAGTCGATTTATATTGAGGCGTTGCCGTTCGCAGGAATGAACTTGCAGAATATGATCAATTTACAACTGCGCAGTACAGCTGCCAGGTCGACGGAATTCGTGATTGTTAGTCAGCTCGTAGGATCACGCATCACGCCACATAACGAGATAACAGTCAGATAAATCCAACCAGAATCTGAGTCAGTTCATCCTTATCACTGAATACTGACATGAGAATGATAACCGAGTGGAAATGGTATGGGTATTTGGGTATGGTACGATAATCAAGTGAGGGTTACCTATTATTAGCCGTATGTAAATAAATGGAAGGATGAAAAACGACAGTGCAACGTTTGGTGCATGACAATGCAATTTCTGACGATAGCTGGGCTGGGATTGTCTATTCAAGCCAGCATTCACTCAGCATGGAAAACCTGCAAAATGTTTCGACATTGGAAATTCAATTTATTGCAACATGAAAACGTGTTGCTGGTGTTTGGGTTCTCAACATACCATTAAATGTTTATATTTTTGCAATTGAATTTAAGAATTTTTTACCAGCTTGTGATCAAAGTGAGTGTAAAGCCAAATGACCAGGCTGCCTAAGGTTCTTATGTAGAGCAGTTTGCAGTTTGAGACGAGTAGCTTCACGGTGCCGTGCAGTCGATTTTTGCAACTGGTTTGAACGTATTCCGGAGGACGTGAACCGTGACATCGCGTTGGGAAAAGTGGCTCCGGTTTTGAAGGAGCTGGGCTACATTTAGAACGACATCTTTCGTGCTTTTTTGGATGCGCGGGTTGAGTGGTTGGTTGGTAGGGTGAATAAAATGCACACCTGTCGCCCTGTTGCCTGGCTGACACGCGCCGACCGGACCGTGTATGCCGCACTCGCACTCTCCTAAATTTAGCACACCGCCCGTGCGTTGCCATGTATTTTGGCACTTTTGTGGTCATTACCACTACGCTCTTAATTCAACACTAATACGACAAAGACCGCGCCGAGGACTAGGCTGGAATTCTGGTCCGAAGCGGATGCGGGCGTGCCCCAAATCTGGACCTACGTCTACATCGTCTTGGGCAGCGGGTCGTCGGGGAGCGCCGCGGCGGGCATTTTTTCCGACGAGTACAACGTGCTGCTGCTGGGGGCAGGTGGGACACCAGTTCCCCCGTCAAACGTCCCCGCCTACAGGAAACAGGCCCACGCCCCGTATTATTCTGACGGTGCCACAAGAAGGGAGGCGGATCAACGCTCTTCCCTGTGGGGGCAGGGAAATAATGGGGCGGCTCAGGGACGGTGAACGTGTATAGTCGGGGCTCGCCGTACGGCTTTCGCGAAGGTAAATGCCCGTCTTGTGAATGACGCGCCGCATCCTGAGTGCGCCGCTCACGCGTACCGCTCTGACTCGTACTGGCGCTGCTGGATACGGTGGACTGCCGTTTCGTACAACCACCGGGTAGGCACATGTCGTATGGGTAAGGCGTCCGACCCGCTTGCGGTCGTCGACTCTCAGCTGTGTCTGATTGGAGTACAAGGACTTCGGGTCATGGACGCCTCTGTCATGCCGACCGTGACGAACTCAAACATCAATGCACCGTCCATCATGATTGGGGTCAAAGGGGCGCTCTCAATCCGGACGACGGGAGGAGAACGACCACCGCCCGATTCTGGAGCAATGGCAACAACGACACTTACAATTTTATCCTTGGCTCCAACATTCTTCATAGTCCTCAAATATTTGCTTAATTGAATAAAAATGTTGTCATCTGAGCACCTGCTTCATTTGCCCCTCTACCTAAGTGCAACCTCCATTTTGACCTGACATAAAATTATGCCTGAGAAATTAACATGGAATGGGTCGTGAGGGGTCGTGCGTTGATAATGAATTCCAGCTGAGTTTGCCATACGTATACGTATGTCCAGTTCGAGCATAGATCTTCAAACATGGTACGACGATTGGCTCTGTAAACGATTCCGATTCTTCAGCGTTTATTCAGTATACAGTTTATGGGGTTTCGCATAAAACGTGCGAAGGGTAGGTAATAGCTTCTATGTAGTAGTATGCTGTGCCGTTTGCCATGAGACTGAATAGGGCTGCTGAATAGACCGCCCTTTGCAAGGTATTTGCCCCGTACCGTGTGACTCCTCCATTTGTGTCATCCCAAACCAACCTCCGTTCGTCATTCGCGTCTCTTGCGGCAGTCCAGTAAACTGATTGAGTATTATTGGAGAATCAATGCAAATTTAAAGCCACGCATTTTAGTTGGTTAAATTTGAGGCACGATTCTTACTCACAATGATCCTCCGGACCAGTCTGCAAGCTTGTGGCCAGGAAATTATGTTGAGCCTGAGAAGTAACCTTTGCCAGCTGCAGGCTAGCACAATGCCTTTGCTGCGTTCCAGTTCTGAGTAAGTATGAGCAGAGCAACCTTGTTAAGTCGTGAAACAGTCCTGAGCATAACATTATGGTTCATAGTTCATTGCTGCCTCACCACTTTTGGACCGTTATCCTTGAAGAAACTTTTTCCCTCAACCGTACCCAAGTATTGTACCCTTGGAGCCCTGAGGCGGGCACTGGCAGCGAGCTCTGCTTCTTTTGCGAAATTAATATATTCATAATTTATAGTACGACCATATTTCACAACACGTACACAATTACAAACTCACCCACTCCCGACGCGGTGGCGGTGCACGATATGGCAACCCAACTCAGCAGCAGCAAAACTACAGGAATGAAGCGGCGGTTCATGGTTGAAAACAGTTGCGCGAAACTTCTGGTTCTATTTGATTCATGCGTCTTTGGGCACAGGGTTTTATAGACGCCCGATTAGCTCATCCAGGAAATACAGCTCCAAGCAAACCAGCTGGCTACTGCACTGGCTTGTCAATCAGCTTACTTTCATTGATTGTCTTGTCACTCCATCACGCTGTACTTTTTTGAAGGGCGTGTTGTCAAAGTGACAGTTGTTATGTATGTCATATTCGATTTTTGCGCGTTGTTCGCATTTCTATGATCATGTTTCGCAATATTAAAACTCGCAGAGCAGGGTATAAAAAAATCACGATTTTTTAAAAAAAAATTAAAAATCGATTTTTTTGATTTAAATCCGATTTTTATTAAAACTATGCGAATACATTAGGCACCGCCAAAAAAGTACTGTCATAGCGCTTAAAATGGGTTTTACAACAATGTCCCACACAGAAATACATTGAATTATGACCGAAAGTAAAAAATTTAATCAATTTGCAAACTTTTTTTTAAAGAATTTTGCCCACTTTTTTCCAGTAATTTTTAAAAAATTCGAAAAATTCTTGATTTAAATCAATCGTGATTTTTTTCCTCGGATTTAAATCGATTTAAATCAGTACGATTTAAATCGTCGAGCCCTGCCGCACAGTATCACGGATTTCAAAGTGATAAAGTATCGTGGATCCCGATTTATAATGGCCACCATTCTATTGTTTGAAACCAACAACTTTACATGAATCTGGTCACATTTTTGATATCGAAATCATCTCGGCGAGTCTTCTAGATGTTCTATCTGCAAAGGTTATTAATTTCTGGAATCACAGCCACTTTGAATCAATAGCACTTTGGATCCAGGCTTCTGAATCTATTTGGCCATTCATTTCCGAGTGGCCGGCATAAATCTAAAATTACGGTATATTTTTAAATTAGAGTAATAATTTTATTATACTAATTTTAGCTCTGACCCGTCAAAAGCAGCTGTGCAAACTACAAACTACATGATTTTAGTGCCGCGTGCATATTTTTGCTCGGTATTAGGACGGTATCTCATATGTTATGCTAATGCTTCAAGGTCTTTGGTGTCGTTGCCGTTCGTTGGCTGGCACATGATGCAATTGTCGCGCAGAAAAATTGTGATAATTGGCTGGGCAACTTCATGGCCTGGTTGCGGGAGGCCTTCACGACAGGAGGAACACTGCCATATTCTGGGGCAGCGGCAACATCGACACATTTTTCAACACCTTCTCCTGCATGACCGCAGCATTGTATTTCGTAGTCAAATATTTATTTAATTGAATAGAAATATTGTTATGGGGTGCATGGTTGTTAGTTCCAAGGCTTGGAAAATTTTAAACTGACCCCATTCTTAAAAATAAAAAATAAAACTAAGATCTGCAAGCCAGGCTGGAATGCCTGCAAATAATGAATCAATCGCATTCTGCACTTAAACTAAAGTTGCATCAATACGATTGTAATTTATTTCATCGTCATTAAATTCCGTGGCGATTCTATTTGTATTTATACGCTGCACAGTACTGCGCTCATTTCAAAGTAAAGTATGTGGGCCAAAGAATCAGGCCAGTGTATTCCATTCAGTGTCAATTGTGAATTCAGTCATTGCTCTTGCAATTTCATTTCAATTCCCCAGTACACAGCGTGCAGTTTAGAATTGGGAACTTCAACGACTCAACGTAAATTTTGTCGAAGGGTGAAATGGTGTACAATTTGGTGCGCTACCTCGCTGTCGTCCTAATGATTCTGGTCTTAGCCGATGCATGTTGGTGCCGTGGCCGTGGTGATGCCGAGTATGATCACGGGCACGGTGTGACATGCGGCCTCGTTAAACGGCTCCGGCTGAATGAATCATTCACTTTCTCAAATTTCCCAACGGCGCGAACCGCGCGTCATCAAAGCTACGGACTTCCTGAATATTATCGCCAACGCCCATTTTTTCCGGCAGAGTGCACTTGGATTTTCGAGGCCAAACGCGTCGACGGCGACGATTGCCAGCTGGAATTCCATTTCCAGGCGGACCGACATGAGGTGGACTGTGAAGAGCAATATTTTCTGATTGGAGACGAAAACCAGGAGAAAAGGTGAGGTCAATAATTGTCCAATTAAATTCGAGCATACAATTTTAAAAATTACATTGTTTGGTCGTACAGATTTTGCGGGTTCAAAAAACCACCGCGAAACTTCACGTCGACCGGTCGCCAGCTTTTCTTGACTCACTACCAAAGAAATCGGCATCGGGTCGGTCCGACCATAACAACAAGACTTGGTGGAATTGTGAGCTGTGTTCAAAGTAAGCGCTCGCAAACTGCACTTAAAAGAACATTTTTGTTGGCATGCCCGCAATGCTTTAACTTAAACCATCCTCATGCATAAACGTTTCATAAAATTGACCCGCAGAGCCGCCGCCCGGCCCACCGCCCATCATCGGCACATGTCGCCCGACCCTCCCAGTCCATAATATTTCCGCGGGTTTCGTGGCTATGGCCATCTCATTAGGTGCAGACAGCCCATTTGCCCTGGTTAACTGTACCCCGGAAAACAATGGGAAATGCCTTGGAGGTGGTCAAGTTTGTTTCTACCTGTTGCCCATCGATACGCCCATCCAGCTTCCGCCTCCGCCCCTTCCGGCCGCCATCGTCGGCACCAACTGCTCGGACTCGGTTCAACTGCGGGGAAGGTAAGTAAGTGTTTTGGCACTCGCCATACGCAGATACTGTATTTAATTTCCCCCGATTTTCTCCTTTAGTTGCACACCAACATGTGGCGTAATATTCTTCTGGGCTACAACCGATGTTCCTGGCTTCGACCACGACTTCCAAGAGTGCACCGGAGATCCTCTGACTCAAAAGTGTGTCTTCTATGGAAATGTTTGCGTGTCACCTGAACCATAGAATGTAATTACAACAAGCTTTAATTGAACTCGTGCGAGTGTGCTCCGTCCACACCACCAAGAATACATACATACATACATACATATGTACATACATAGCAATTTATTTGTACCACGTCGAAATTAATAAACATATAAAGCAATTAGAGCATAAGTTTGAATCAAGGCCTTTCATAGTTCAAAATTTGCCGCCTGGTCCAATTTTAATTGTATGCCATTCATTCAAGTCTCGTATTGGGAGTAATTTCCGCCACTCACGCACGCCTTTAAGATTTGGCATCATAGGCTAAAAAATTACATTCGTCTGTAAAAACTAAGCGTCATACGTTTCTTCACAGCTTCATCGCTATGCAGTAGTATGTAAGTATTTAATTGCCATCAAATTCCATGCCAACTGCAAAATATGCGAAATATGGTTCAGTGACGAACAAAGAAGAGCGTTTATTGCTGTTATTTCTTGGAAATGCGCCATGAGTTTCACACGCAGCTGTACCCTAAAAGGCAAGGTTTACGGGAACGGTTATTACGCAGTAGATGGCCTGAATGGTGCACAGGCTGTTTGGATGTGC
>JAQIUU010000255.1:0-11975 GCA_034694545.1 Mesaphorura macrochaeta
TAATTGGCATTGAAAGGTACTTACAAATTAAGCCATCAAACTAAACCCGGTGTGGATTCCTTAAGGAAAATTTTATCTGGAGAATTTTTAAGCCGAGTGCCAGTGTTCGCGAACTTCGAAATGCCTGAACTCGTCCACTGAGCGCAATGGAGAAGTTATGTTCTGGCCGAGTACAAAGTTTATTCACACCACTCGTTCCTTGCCCTCCTTGCTCCTAGTGTTTGTTTATGTGGATGCGCCTCTGCGACCCGCTATGAGATTAGGAAGTCACAATTCCAAGTAGCCGCCATTATTTCCTACCAACTCGCTGAGTTCTCGGTCCCGGAACTCGAATTTCGCTCCGCGAGATTTTATTAGACTGTTTACGGCATTATTATTCTTATTGTTGTTGTTAACTGTCACGGTACTGGATTTCATAATTATTACCCAAAATTATGAGAGCGTGACCAAGAAAATGCTCTACAAAAGCAGCAAGCCTGCCAGGTTGAGTCGGACCGACCGGACCGTGGAAGAATGAAATGTGCAAGAGAATGGAAAAAGTTTTGGAGCGCCCAGCCTGCATCTAAAATGCCCTCTGTGTACGTACTGATGGCAAATGGCACGAATAATACAACTTTGTTTATGCGTGATGGTAATGATGATGGAAGCTTATCGCAGAATTCGCAGCAGCAAAAAAAGACGAGGCCAAATTGCGTAACGAGCTAAGAGACCAAGACACCAAGAGGACGTCACGAAAGCCTTGTATCAAACAAGAATCTAACTTGACACAGCCACGTGCTCCTGCAAGGCGAACTGTCTATTGTCCCCGCCATGCTTTTCAATTAAGTATGCAAGAGGAATGAAGAGCCAGCACTACTAGAAAGGCGATTTACTAGAACGTTAAACTGAGAATCGGATGACAAAAGCTGTTGAGATTCCTTTCTCATCTTTAATTTTAATTGCATTTTCTCGTGTCACTTGCGTCATGTATTGGCTTGAGTCTGGCATTTGCAGGCTGAAGACGAGCCCAAGTCCTCGACAGATAGGAAGAGGAGTTCGAGTCGACGACATGTAATGAAAATTGATTAAATATGCTAATTTGATAAAATTTAGATTCCCAGTCTAAAAATTTTTCCGCGTGCACAACTTCGGAATTTTGTCTACTTTTAGCCCCTGTGATTAAGGAATTACGTCAGAAAGTTCTAATTTCTATTTCCTACAAGTACGAGTTCAGAAAATGAAATGGGATCATGTCACGCACACCAGAGAAAGAAACGTTGCCTTTCTACAAGTTCTGCAGTTCAAGGTGAACGTTCCATGCAAAGCAAATGATTGTCGCATAGTCGTATACAACGTACACCACACCTAGCACAGTGCAAACATTTTGTCGGTAATTGGTAGGGTGCGTACTTGAACGATGATGATGGATGAGGACAGAGCGGCGGAAACGCGTAGTTGTAACTGTGAATGCAATGTCAGCGTGGCATGCCAGACTAACCACTTGCCGATTTAAAACCAGAGTGTGGTAACGTCACATATATTTAAGCTTGGTTAGGAAAGTGTTAGGTTTTAATTAGGCTGATTCCACGAAACTTGGTTCGAAGTTGTGACCTAAAAAGACTGAAATTACTACGTGAAAATTCATGAAAGAAATTCGCGTTTCTTCTCATATGCAAATTGAAAACTAATTTTCCAGAAATTAATTAAATGGGCGTCAGAGGGAAGGAAATCCGATTATATTTTCGCAACGGAGATTTTCAAGAAGATTATACCGATTTTAGAAGCCAATTTACGGATTGCTCAAAGAAAGTTTTCAAGGACATCCAAGACGAGCCAGCTGTCGGAGTCTTCCTGAATCTTTTATTGCCAATAAGATTTATTGAATTCCTTCCAGCTCTATTTTGTCATGAATAAACCATAGCTAAGCCGTGCGGCCCGGTGCCCCGCGTACTTTAGATTCGCTTTCATCCGGATACGACCTCTCTTGAAGATGAGATTTGTTTCTAATGACCGTGTATGTAACAGTTTTCATACACTTGGGAATGCATTTGTTGTTTTGTTCATCTTGTTCCTCTTTGTGAAATTTAAAATTTATAAGCTTTGGACCCTTGTCACCAATAATGGCAATTTGTCTTGGTACACTGTGAGTGAGCTTTCTCTACAAGTTTCTCTCGGTGCTGTGGGAATTTCACATACGGCTCGATTTCCTGTTTCAGCCAACAACAGTCTCGATTTTAGCATTGGATCTGTGTCAGCCCAGAGTCTGTCTCATTTTCACTGGTTTTTTTTTTGTATAATACTGCGTCAAATTGCGACCTACCTGCGAAGAACTGTGAAGATCATTTACTCCAGAAATTGCAAGCTCGGAAGATTTCGCACATAAAAATGCAAAGACGCAAACGTAATGATGCTAATGAAATAAAGTCGAAGCTGAAGAATCGCGTTTTGCCATCTAATTTCTAACGGAACATTTGCTTTCATTGGCATAAGTAAGGTTCGGCAGTGTAGTTTCACACAAGTACCCATTAAAGTAACTTTTTCATCTATTTTTACTTCCCAGCCGAGTTCCGAGATAGAGCGAAGGATGCGGAACCAAAGTTATGTTCTGGGGGTGACTTACAGACAAGAACGCATCCCGCATTCACTATTCACGCACCGTAAGACGCACAGGAACATAGGCAGTGACAAGATAAAAGGAGTTGAGAGATTGCTTGTCCCAAATGAAAGAATAATTTTACGCTCAATTTATTTCAGCCGTTTTTTCTCCGACGACTTGTGCTTTTGGCATTCGCAGGTTTAGATTTTGTGTTTGTGAATTTTCACATTGGTTAACTTTTGGCAATTTCAGAGAGTCGGGGAAGGAATAGGAAAGTCAGGAAAGCTTTTTGCTCACTCGACATTACATTTACTCCATGACCACGTGAACATTTCTTCCCTTTCAACTACAATCTGCATGAGAAAGTATCGATACAGTGCTTGCGCTTTGCATGGTCGCACACTGATTAAGCCGCTCATTTCGGTTAGCTCAGATTTTCAGTTCAACTTTTAGTCAACCCATAAGTTTTTATTTAACGAATTCGGGTGTATTGAACTCGAAGACACATCAGCCCGGAATGTCACGAGAATTCAATCGGAACCCTGGAATTTCAATGGCACAAAGGCAATAATTTGACATTTAGGATGACTTCATGGAAAACGACATGAGTAGGTCATTCTTGACTTCACGAGTATACTCGGTCATTTATCACAATTCATCATATAATTGTAATAGATGAAGTAACAATAATAGCTTGGAGAAAGCAAAAGATCAGAAACTGAGCCAAAATTTTACAAAAATGATCCATTAACTGACATAAAAAGGGTATTTCTTTGATAAATACTCTTGCAGAAGACAAAATATCACCAAATCTGATAACTGAAAGGAAGAAAAATGGTAGGAAAACAGAAACGAGACAAGGAAGTTCCATATTTTAGTACAGCGGGTATTGTTATTGAATTCTTCCTCCCATTAGATCTCTACCACTAGATTGCAGCAAAGGAGATTTCAACCATAACCTCGCTCCTTGACCTCTTGAATGAACTAATTTTGCAATGATGCTCGCTTTGAGGTCGCTGGATCATTGATCTTTGGATTCCACTTGACGCAGCCGGAAAATCAATGAGTTAAGCTAATTTTGAATGGAAATACTAAAACGTGAACACAAGGAGAAATATTTTTGCAGGGGAAGTTCGGCTAGGAAACCGTTATTGTCTTTGGCTTTGTAAATTCTGGACGTGTAAATTCTACTCCTGGATCGTGTCCAACTTTTTCCCGTGAATGAGTCAGACTGGTCTTTCTCCTAAAGGGAAATGCTATTACGGTGCTGCAAGTGACTTCCTTCACGTTTGCACACGCAGTGAAACCGCCGTAATTTATCAGGCAACAAACACAGAAGCTACTACGTCCGCACCACTGCACTGCCGCGCGTGTACGTTGCGTTTGTTCATGAAATCTCAAATGTGCGTGTGCATTTTTCTCGATGGGCGGTGCAGGATCGAATAATGAATTCAGTCCTCCTCGACAAATGCTGCTACCCTCAAATTCAAACCAATTCAGTGGGATTTGCTCAATTTCAAGCTGGTAATAATAATTTAACAAACTGCAAAAGTGCAGACGGAGCCAAATGAGATTCAGGGTCGAAAAGGCTTTGATTAAAAAGAAGGAGCATGCACGAAGGGAGAGAGAAAATTACCGAGAAAAAATCGATGTCGGCAATAACTCGAAACATCTTTGTACTATTGATTTTGACATGACATATGATTCATACAGGAATTTGGCTATTATCTCGAGAAAGGAGTAAATGAACAATGGTTTTCGTTTGTTTGCCAACAACAATAATCATAACAATTTATTTTGATTACTCCTCTTAGCACAACTCGCAATGAATGATTCACGAAGGTTTCTACGATCATTGAGACTGAAAGATGCATGACTTGTTTTCCTGTTCTCGTTCGTGGTTCCATGAATCAAGTGCACAAGGGATAGCTCGCTAAGCTGCGATTGTCCCCTCCTGTTTCCTGTATAACGTCTTCGCACTCGCAGCACCGGCCACACTTGCAGATAGCATATTTTACGTATTTAAATTTATACTAAATCGAGCATTTCGAAAACAGGTACAAACAAAACCTTCGCCTGAATTCGCACTAATGGAATTTACATGCAGCGCTGTTTAAAATTCAGTAAAAGACGTTTGCATTTTTTACAACATACCAAACGCATAAAAATAAACATAAATACGCTCCCTGATGAATAAAATGCGTGAACAAGCAAAGCCAGTGAAGAATGGTTTCAAATATGGCTTCGAGAAAACTGTCGCCGTCACATTGACAAGCCAAAAATGTAAATCCTTAAATACGTTTCCTCCTTCTCGTCCCAGTGAGATTTAATGCGTAATGCGTTTACATAATGTCAAGAAGATGGCCATGAACTAAGTTTCAGATGCATTAAATTTTCGCCAACTTATTTTTCTAGACTCAATATGCGTGCCCAACCACAGACAACCTTGTCTGTTAAGTTAGCGAGTGAGGAAATTCTTTTACGAAGGCATAACTTTTAATTAAAATCTCGGCTCATAGTTCCCAACTGATACTTGATTGGAATATTTCCGTTACCCAACTTATCTTCTACAAGGGTAAGCAATGTAACATCCGTCGTATTTCGACTTACCCCATCATCTTTCATACGGTGAACACGACAGAGGAGAAACGCATGTTGTCCGACAACGGTTGTAATGTTAGTTGAGACGCTGTTGTCAAAATATGGCATTGTGTTGGGATCGAGCTTTGTGTCTTCATGGGAGGATGTGCCGATTCCTGTAAACAAGAACAAAAAAATTGCACATTAGTATCACTATTATTTATTCCACAAAACACCGAGTGCCCTGCACTCGCACGGCCAGGCCGGGGCTCAACTTAGCACAAAATAGCAGCATGATTAATAATTTGCAAGCTCACAAGACTAACAACTAACAGCATGATCATCGTCGGAACCACAGAGTACATGTTTGCGGTTGAGTCTGCCTCGGAGGTTATACTTAGGCTAGAGCGGTTTGCTTAAGTTTAGTTCATTAGTTGCGCAAAATAAGTAAGCATCAGCATTAACATTAACATTAGAGCAAGAAAGTGGTGACTGCGTTTGCGTTGCGTGGCTGGTTGTTAACCTCATTTTTAATATTCTTATTAAATCCTTTCATTAGTGCCGTGCTCAAGTTCTGCCATTTTCATCCCAGCAAGTACCCGCGCCCTAGTCTGCTCTGCTTTGGTGCGATGGCGTAATAGTTAATTAAGTCATTTTTTCGGAAGGCTTATTAGTTGCTAGTCGAAGTTTCCAGTTTCAAAGTCTCGTAAAGGATTAGCGATGATAGTTAAGAAAGTATTTCATAGACGCAATCAATAATTCCGAGCTGCTTAATGAAAAAGTGGAAAACTCAGCAGAAATACTCTCAAACTTAATATTCCACGAATGTGAATACGCAAATTAATACCATTCCACACGCACGCATAGACAGGCACAGAGCGGCCTAACAGCGTAAACTATAATCTGAGAGAAGAGAAAGTGAGTGGGTGAGCCAGTTCTAACTTTACACTTCAGAGCCTGCCTAGACTACGCAGAATTGGCAGAATACGCACTCCTCACAGACTAGACTCAATTTTTCTAATCCGCTAAACTATTTATTCGTTCCAGAGGCCTACTCGCTCACCACTTTTTAAGAGTTGGAAATATTTCAAAGGGAAAATGATGTGGAAACTCGCTTGATGAAAAATGTACGACTAAAAGACTGCAGAGTTATCATGATGGTGAAAGGCTTAAATATTGCAGGTTGAGTCATAATCAGTAAAACCGCATCATCACTCCCACAAAAGGAAAGTTTAATTCATATTGCAGAATTCGGGCATCGTGAATGAAACTTACTCGTGGTCGTGGTTCCCTACACATAATGCGCTTGCATTTAGCATTCGGCATAAATTGCAAAAAAGTCAAAAGAAACGCAGTGCGGTGATTTTGTTAAATGGAAAGAATTTTTTGGAGTATTGACGAAGAAAAGAGCTCGGGGCAACACGTGCACGTGCAGTAATCAACTTCAAATCATCCACGTGTAGACGAGAGTGCATCGCTCTCAGACCTCCCGCTCTCGCTCGTCTTGTTGATTACTACAAAGAGACTTCAAAAGTTTGACTTCTCGCATGTCATGCCTGTAATTTGCAAAACTTGGCGTGGCAGGCTCACTGCGTGTACTCTTGGCCGTATGTAAAGATATTATTCATATTCATTGCGAATTATTCACCGGAACTCTGAAATTTGCGAACTCGTGATCTTGGTTTTGCCCTACTTTCTCCGCATGTCATATGTCACATTCTACTGTACGTAAGCTTATGCCAAGTCAAGACAAGTGCGCTCTGTCGTGTCTCAGTCTTGCCTCATTAAACTCTTTTCTTTAATGCATGCATAGTTTCGGGACAAAACGAGAAAGAATCCCGCAGATGACAGAATCATTTTGGAAGGCGCGCCACACCGCGTCTGTGTGGTTGAGCCTGGCAAGTTTTGTCCGACTGAGCTGAACCATAAAAATGATGTTAAAGGAACTTCACCGCTTTTGTGTGATTGGGCAATTAAGCAGGGCCACTAAAATGTCCACCAACCTAGAACTAAGCAGTGTAAAAGGTGAAACAGCTGAACCCGTCGTATTCTCAACACGCGGAAGGAAACTTGGTTAATAAGTTCACCGGCAGCGCTCGATCCACGGCACGCTTTCTTTAGTTCGCCAAAGGATTAACTTGACTTCTTCATTTCATACTTTAGAGCTTTACACTAATGTCATGTCAGCTTTGAAGTTTGGCGAGACAGCATCTCGTTTCGACTTTTTCTGATACAATGTAAATACGAGATGAAGCCAGCGAGCCAAGAAGGCAAAGGCTTTAGAGTTAATTTATTTTCCTCACTTTTGACAACTTTCCTTTCCTAGTACTTGCCTGCTTCTCATCCCTGCCCGCCGTGTTCTTTGGTATTTAGTTAACGTGTAGTGGGCTCATGCTTATCACCCATGCATCTACATGGGATGGCAGATTACGGGGTTAACATTCGGGTTTATCAGGTTTGTAAGGTTCAGGCTCACGTATGGTGTGTCTCAGAAACCTGCCACACGAAATGAAACTTTCTTTCAAAAATTATGATTCATGAAATTCTTGAAATTTTGAAAAACTTCGAAGTTTATTAATTTTCAAAGTATTTGCACATGTGTGACCTACGCCCAACTGATTACGGTTACGTGCGGACGGAGGTAAATAATTTTGACATGTATTTCTCCAATCAAAAGTTTATTTGCTCCATTAATTTACAGCTTTTTGGCATGGCGTATTTCGCAGACAGGCATATGCGAAGAAATGAGTAACAGTTGCTTGCCTGCCTTTTGCTCGATCGCACAAACAAAATGTACTGAAGCCATGAGCAGCAAGCGGAGTGCAGTTCCAAAGAAACAAATTATGTAGAGTGAAGCTGCGTAATAAAATTACAATAACAAAAGACAAAACCAATGCACACAGAGCATGTATTTCGAAGTGCGTATTTCGCGTATACGCGCTCTACCAGATTCGCCAACGCGACGCACGCATGTTGAGTGAAATAGCACAGATTCTGCACGGTAGCCTACTAAAATGCATTAGCTTAATTATAAAAAGTTAATTGAGCAGTTTCAGTCTAAATTACGATAAATTGATGCAAATGAAACGAGCAAGTTATTAGCACATTGCGGAATCGTAGCTGTAGTCTGTGTGCAAGCACTTCGGAATTGGAGAGTAGTTTGTAGTGGCCAAATGGATTGGAGTTTTGCAACATTTATTTTTCTTGTCAAGAACTTGGCAGCGCAAATGTTCGTTCTAGAAGAGCCGAGTCTTATGCACTAATACTCTAGACTCAGCGCCAGAAGCACTAATTTGCATCAGAAGAGAATAAAAGCATTTCCGGAAAGAGAAAGGAGCGAGCACAAGAGATTTGTTGACTTATAGGAAACAAATGAATCAGTTGAAAGAAATACTGCGAATTTATAACACTGGGAACTGGCATCTTCACTTATACTATACATGCGTTCTGCTTGTGCTGGAAATGGGAAGGGAAATTCGAATTGGAAAATGGCAACTTCCATTCTTATTAATAGAGTCACTGAAATTACTCGAAGTTGTCTTGTACTCAGGCACGCGGCGAGCAGGAATCTTAGCAATGCCGTACAGCTGACAAATCCAATAAGCTCTTCGCAGGCTTGTGCTATTTATTAGACTCTACTGTAGTGTTGTTTCAGTTCCAAGTACTCAGTCAGTTCCAGTTCCAAGCAAAATAAATGCGGTCAGTTCCAGCTTCAGTTCCAGTTCGAAAAATTTTGACGGATTCCCACAAGAATACATTGGAACTGGAACTAAAACTGAATTTGGAATTGTCAGTTCCAAAATCAGTTTCATTTCCAGTTCTGAGATTTTATCCTCAGTTCCAGTTCTACTTCCGGAACTAGAACTGGAACTGATTCAGAACTGAACTCGGAACTGGAACTGAAACAACACTACTCTACTGATTAGATTTCTGCAACCGTTATGGAAGAAGGCAAACGTGGCAGTACCTAACATGCGAAATACGAATGTGGGTCAGCAATATGGGCTATGTGTGTACAGAATTGCAACAAAATAGAATGTATTCATTCAAGTATTTGAAATGTAAACGTGATGATGTCCGCAAGCTGTCTGTCTGCCAATTTAGTTTTGGATTTCTCATCATTCCTCAATCAACATGGTTTTCCACTGAATTGACTGAATGAATACATATTTCATGTCTTACTTCAAAATTGATTCCTGGAAGGTTTCTTCGGGCTGCTGTTACTTTACAGGTCGTAAATAAATATTGACTGCTACCCGAAAAAACGCTCGCGGCAAGGTGAAAGCAATTTTCGATTTAAATCAACGTTGGAACTTCCTTCAGAGTTTGAACGATCGTGCAAGGACACTGAGGATCTAACCGCATGCAAACTTAGCCTTTGCATTTGAGCAATTTTGCTTATGCAATATATTAGGATATGCTTATCCTTAATGAAATGATGGGACTTCATCTCTGCCACCGAAATGACCCACTTGTAACAACAGCACAGCAGCAGGTCAAATCTAATCAAAACTACATTCGAAATGTTCGAGCAACAATGCAAAGTCCAAGAATTATATTCAACTTGATCATTTGAAATGATTGGAATTTTATTGGATAAACTGGAAAATACCGTCTACCGTATTTCATAGTCAAATCTCGAATCCAATCTTCTAATGCATCAATACATAGAAGTCAACAACGGCAATACATTTAACAATGAATATTTCAGCCCATAAATGCAAATGCCATTTATTCTGACTGACCCGAGTAGAAATTCGTACTTCTAAGTAGAGGACAACTGCGCAACGGACAATGACCGCCTTTATCGCACAAACAGTGTTGCAATGTTAATTTTGTAAGTAATCTGGTTGATGTGTCTATAAGAATGGACAGTACAAAGCTGCACGTGTACAGAACAGTGTAGTACTGTAGGGCAGAACAGTCATTTCTGGTCTTCAAACCCAACATTTGACCAACGGCAATGGCAATGAGCGGTGAAAGCAAAGAACGCAACTCCATCAGAATTCAATGTAGAGAAAGAGGTTGGAAACGAAATGCGTAGTATGCCAGAACCATTTCCAGGCTCGACTTCTCAATTCAACTATATTTTAACCTTTTCTTTCTCTCTGCTCTGACTGTTCACACAGATGTGCGGGTGCACAATAAATGCGTTACCTATTCCACTATTCCACTGGACGGGAAGCTTCCGTACAAAGTGAGTGAGCATGAGTATGCAGCACAAAAGGCATATGGACATGGACACGACCGCGTGGAAATGGCTAAGGGATGATAGTGGAATTCCACAGAGAATTAAATAAAAAATACGCACATGGACATGGACAAGCCACGAACGAGCTCTGCGTATAATAATAATTTTGTTGGGTGAAGATGAATTAGTAGTGCAACTGGAAAGTAGAGAATAGACATGAACAGTGAACACGGTACGCAGAGCAGGCTCCTACTACTACGAAAACCTTAGTGGGCTACTGCCGCCGAACAGAAAACGGCACGATGGTGATACTACTGGAATGAACCGACCCGCGAGCCAACCAGCCAGCGGTTGATGGATAGATGGACTAGATCAAGTTGACATAAAAAGACAAAATGTTGTTCCCATTACTTTGCGAACATTAGATTACGGCCAGCGTACATACATATTTGAACTGGACGGAACACTGAATGACTGAATACTTTCGCGCTCGGTGGCCGTCAGTCACTTACTACACTTACTTACGTTTGCGAGTTTGCGTACGCGACTTGGACTTGAGCTAACTGTACTTAGTGTACTCATGTGCGTGGTGCGTGAAGTTATTTTATATAATATACGTAATGTACTTACCATGTACGCATGGTGCGAGTACAATGCCACAGGCAGGACACTGCCTGAGATGCACGGGAAAGGAAGCAGGGCAGAGGATAAAACATGTTTGAAAACGTAAAAAATAAGAAAAATGGACTCCAATACTTTTACTGTCACTTTCTCTCGTCTCGCCATCGTCTATCTTTGTATCTCGTTTTCAAAAGATCAGACCTGCAAGACTGAAGTCTGTCCAGTACGCACTTTTCACGTTCACGCACTCGCTCACTCAGTCAGTGCACTGCTTTACTGTTCAACAGAGGATCGAGGTAAAACCTCCGTTCACTCGCTGCATTGGTTGCTCAGACTGACTGAGTTGTGCCCAGGAGCAATATGTAATGTAGGGTAATGATGATAATAGAATGATGAGATTCGAACCAACTCGCTACAAGTACAAGGGACATGGGCGGGCAGGCGCAATAAAATAATCATAATATTAAATAGCTGGAGCATATGGTGCGGTCGGTGCTCAAAAATTTATGGCAATCACTACCGCTGCTGTTCCCCATGATCAAAACGGGAGCAGCTGATGGAAAACCACAGTGGGCAAGGCGGCCTCATTTATAATTTAGCCATAAAATGAATGATGCTCCATCGAAACATGTCCCCGAAATTGAACTCGCTGGCTGTGTCTCTGTGCTCCTCCGTGGTAGTCCATCCACATTCTTGTCATTCTTTTACATGGGCGAATGCGAGCTGGCACATGTACGATGCGCGGTGAAGGAACAGCGAAAGAGCTCATTATTCAGAAGAACGTAAAATTGCTAAACTGCTTATTTGGTTACATCCAATCAAGCGAGACCGAGCTTTCAAGAAATTAGGAAATTGTGTACATCCATGTGACCAGTTGATTTATGAAAAGTTAATCAGGTAAGCCTACTCTAATCAAGTACACAATGCCATACTGGCTTTTTTACTAAGCAGAAAACTTATGTCAACTCAGATTCCTGGTCCAATTTTATTTATGGCCATTTCCACAAG
>JAQIUU010000256.1:0-11968 GCA_034694545.1 Mesaphorura macrochaeta
TATTTGCACTGAACCGTTTGAAATGGAATAAGTTAATACAAATAATGATGGCCGGGAATTTCCCATGCGACTCCGTATAACTAATACAAGCATGTCATGGTTGAAGAAGTTTGCATGCCAACGTTTCCATGTTGCGCATAATTCTCACGAAATTTTGTTTCTACCAAAGTTACAATGTCGATGGTTGGACATTTATTGCCACAGGGGAAAAGTGGAAGGTTCAGAAAAGGCTTAACAGCGGAATATTACAAAAGCAAGTATAATTAAGTTCCCTAGAGATCTGACATTGAAATATTAACTTTGCAACTGATTACATGCAGTTTTAATTACTCTCCCGTTTGTTACCATGATTCTGCGTCGGCGACCACGCCTTCGACATGGCTTCCAGTCCTGGACTTTGCTTTTGAAGCGCTGAATAGCATGCACTAGCCATTCGTAGAGCAATGCACGAATTTCTATGGCGAACACAATTACGCATATCAATATGCAAGGCGCGTAGATGATGAACACCGTAGCAACATTGGTGGTCATGTTCAATACAATTGGCCCACTGTGTATTATCGCATTCTGATTCGAGGGTCGACCAGTAGTTGCGTTTCGAAGTCGAGCCAAGGTAACGGTGGCTCTTGTGTCTCGCAGGAGTTTCTGTATGAGACCCGAGTGAATGGTGGACTGGAGGCGGCGAACGAAAAGCTCTTTCGGCAAACTGGTTCCCATGTGCCAAGCTGTCGTTTCCCGCCGCGTCTCCGTTCCCCTCTCGCACACGCTCCCAGGCGGAAAGAATCGAGTCCCGATGCCGAGCAGCAGTTCAATGTTGGATGACAAATCAGCAAACGCAACTTTTCCTTGACAACTTCCGCTGTCCTTGACTTTGTTGGACAACTGTGCGAAGAATCGGTCAAGATCTGGTCCTTGAGCATCTCTGAACACTAAAATATTGTTGAAAACCGTTGTGTTTAGTTTGCGTATCCAAAGCGGTTCGCCGTATTCGTCAAACTTGTTTTCGTCGTCGTCGTCATCGTCACCAGGGTCTAATCGCTGCTCTAATACAGGCAGAAGTCGTGACCCGAGCTCCGTGTAAGCTCGGAAGTATCGCGTAAATATACCACGTACATCTTCAGGTGAGGCACTTTGATTTGCCAGCCACGAACGTGTGTCTTGTTGTGTGGGATTTGAGTACAGGTCGAATTGGTGAGCGACCAAGTCATCAAAAGTTTGTGCGTAGCCGGGAGAGGGCGCAGTTGTGAGGTCAGTCGTGACGATTCCCTTGTACGCATTCGTGAGGACGAGCCCAACCAGAAGCCAGCTGCCGTACACGATGTTGAAATGACGGCGACGCGCAAGAGAGGGCGCTGGGTCGCACTGCTCGAGCAGGTTTCCGCAAAATGCGATAATGCACCAGGTGATCGATTGAGAAAGAGAAGCGTCTCTTCTGGCTCCTGAAACCGCGTTTCCAATGTCACCTTGAAATACGTTCATGGCCGTGATGCTCACGATGGTAACAATGAGCATTACGGCCAGGCCTGTCCATGCGCCCCACTGATAGGGGGCGTGGTAGCCACGAAATGAAACAGAGCCATCTTGTATTGGGGTGCAGCTCAAGAATGCGACCTCAGAGCTGTCGGAAACAGCAACCGGAATCCTGATTCCTCTTACGGCAAAAGGGCTGTCTTCGATCCAGACTTTAATTGAAGAATTAGACGGACGTGGTTGCGCGCGCAATGGATTTACAAAGAACGCGACTTCCGCCAGAATTCCAAAACAAAATTCACATTCGAGGTATGCATTTTTCACAAGGCCCCATTCAATAAATCGCTGATTCTGTCGGTCGATGGCATGCTTCAAGTGTACGATTTGCCCGATGGAATAGCGTTCTTGAATGCAGACTTCAGACGGCTCCATTTCAACGCAATAATTGCTCCAGTCTTCCAGCTCCAGTTCTGTCGTTTTGCTTGCATTGGCCACGGCAGTGTTGTGGCTGAAGTCCGTGCCAGTAGCGATAGTGACGACCGCTTTCATGTTCCAAACTACTGTCATGAAACCCAGCGTTACACTCCAGTCCCTGAGATACAAATGCACTCGCTTGAATACTTCATCGTGTCCTCCGTGCCCTTCTCCCGTTGTCACTGGAATGTAGTGTAGGTAGCCGTTGTTCGTGCACCACCAGCAGGGCTCACTGTAGAAACTGGTTTGATACATGAACAGGATAGCGTAGATGCTCACGCTTAAAGCCTCGGGCGGTTGGGCTCCAGCAAGTATCACAAAATGCTGGAGCCCGACGACCTTGTTTAACCCCCGTTGGGTAGTTGAGTTGATCCCGGCCCACCAAAAGTTCATTCCTGCAAGGTTACCAATGTAGACATCATGTGAGGGCGTGGAGAAGTTACGGGGTTCAGCAACCGCGTTGGTCAGCACCACAGGCGCTATTTGGGCTTGATTGCCTAGAAATTCAACCTCCATGCTCTTGTCGTCAAAATAGATTATGTGAAGGTACTCCGATTGAAAAGCGTTTACCAGTTCGTAAAAGTTAGGGATGGAAACGATTATTAAATTGGTTGTCGTGGATGCAGAAGAAATTAGCAATATTAGTAGCGAACAAGCAACTAACATGCGGTGGCAATGCATACTGGACGAGTCGGATGAGTTTAGAGTGTTGAACAGCACAAGATATAGACAATCGAAGTACTGAACACAGGAGCACAGCCAGCAGGCTCACCCGACCAAAAGGATCAGCTTGTTTCCTCTTAAGTTCTAAAGTTTGGTTCCCGTTGGGATTCACGCTTTGCCGGGCTTGTGTTTGTATTTGGTATCGTGCAGAAAGGGAAGAACTTCATTTTAATATTGATGGACGAATATTTCCCATAAGGTCAAACAGTGGGGTAAAATTTTTCATAGTTAGCCCTACGTGCGAAACTCCACTAACTCAGCCTATGCAATTGCCAAGGGAAAACCTACGGAAAATACCACTGAAGCTCCTGTTATTCAACCACCTCCACTAACATGCGCAAGTTCATAGAAACTCAAAAGGCGCGCTAATAAAATATTACTTTCAGGTTTTTATTTAAGCAGCGTTTATAAATTACAATTTCCAGTGGCCAGACTATGGCGTAGCCATCGGTTTCAGTCCTGGGTTTTGGCTTTCCGGAATATTACCCTAATGTCCCTACTAAGAAATCTGGAGAATCCTTATCTTATCTCCCTGTATGCTAATGTAGCGCGATGATCTAACCAAAAATTAATGAGACTATTCTGTCAAAATTCGGGAAAAACAAAGTCATTAATTGACTGCCCACGCGCTTACTCGATAAAGTTCTATAAAGACTACCCTAACAAAATGAGATCATTCCATTCGTCATTGTCAACATAACGTCAAATGTCTAGACTAGAATTAATGATGTCTAATCCTAAAAATATATTGAAACTCACATTGGAAATCACCATTAGTGAAAATGTTATAAATTCTAACGAAACACTAATCCAAGGGATTGATTCAGTTCAGTCTTCGACTAACCCTTGATCTGAATAAACCTAAATTCAAAATTAACTATTTGAACGCGTTTTGGTTTAATGCTTAAGCGTTCCCAACTCGATCGCCCAACCAAAATACGCGACATGGCGCAGCAACGCAAATAAAACAGTGACAGTGTCAACGGGTCCAAAACCCACTGGCTCGCTCCACTTTTACAAAACTCAAATGTGAGCATAAAAGTAAAGTAAAAATAAATAAAAAGTCGAAAAATTCTTTGTGAATTGTAAAGAAGGGAAGGAATGAAAAATTTCATTCCCATTGTAAATTGTAAAGTGTAAAAAAGTAAGACAAAAACACAAAATCATAAAATGTGCAGTGCCGCATACTGCTCTGCATAATTGTGTTCGGCTGTTATGGATTAAAGTTACTTAGGATATCAGCCCAGTAATGAGGGTAGATATCTACCCTCATTACAGCCGTAATTACCTTCATTAGTCAGCAGTAATTAACTAAATAGTAATTACTTCAATAAGTATAAATATGCACGAATACAAACAAAATCGTTAAGTCTTATGCATCAACACAACTGACCACACCAAAATTACTACAATATCGGCATTGAAATTGGATCCTTGCTTCGCCGAAGCTTATTGCACGTAATTCAGTACTTCAAACACAAAGTAAACGTCTGGGCTCTGGAGGCGATGGCTATGGCGACAGCAAACTCCCGGGCTCAGAATCCGCGCAGCCTAAATTTTCAAAAAAAATTACTCGTGTTAATTTTATTATATCCGGACCTAAGTGCTAATTAACAAGACCAAAACATGAATAGATGAATATTATAAAAAAATTTAAACTCGCACGACACTGTAATTCTCGTGGGAATAAAATTCCACGTGCCTTTCCCGTGAGAATTATGAGCAGGCAATATTTTAACATGAAACTTGTCCAACTATGAAATACTTGTATTAGTTTGGCAATCAAGTCGCATGGGAAATAGCTGTTTATCAATATTTGCATGTTGGTTCCATTCTGCGCACTGCTAAATCCAAGGACGAGCACGAGCATTCATCCCCATGAGAACGGGACACAAATTTCATAAAAGTTGGCTAATACTTTTCGTGTGTACTTTTAGCCTCGTGCAATAGCGCCCAGTGACTAGGTTGATTTAAGCTATTCAACAGTCCAAAACTCATCATCCTTATCCATTATCCGCAATGTATTGCTATTGCTATAGCTTCTTGCTTGTATTTCTACTATTTCCTTGTGCAACCACGACAACGAGCCTGACGATCGTTTCCATTCCAAACTTTCACGAACTTCTAAACGCGTTTCAGTCAGAGTACCTCCACATCATTTACCATGACGACAAGAGCGCGCGCAGCACGGAGGTTGATTTCCTGGGCAACTCACATCAGATGACGCCAGTGGTGCTGACCAACGTCGCTGGTACCGTTCAAAACTTGTCATCGCCGCAGGGTTTAGAGGTTGTGAGTTTTGACGGCATTGATTTCTGGTGGACAGGAAAAGCCGCAACCGTCCAGCGTGGCTTAAATACCGTCATCGGACTACATCATTTGGTGATACTTGGCAGGACGACGTTAAGCAGCGACTCGGCGTCGGCATCGGCACTAAGCACTGGCATATATTTGAGCTTAATGTTGTATCAAACCAGCTTCTTTGCCCAGTCGTCCTGCTACCGCTGTGTCAACGATGGCTATCTGCATTATATCCCTGCGACTGCGACGAATGACAAACGCCTTGATCACGTATTCAAAACCGTGCATTTGGGCATGAAACGTTGGGATGAGCATCCCACACCGGCTTTCATGACGATCCTATGGAATATGAAGGTCGGTGCTATCGCGCACGTGCGTGACACAGACCCTGACACCGTTACCACGACGACGACGGCGACGACAGCCGTCGCAGTCGCAGAGCTGGAGACTTGGGGCATCTACTGCGTTGACATGGACCCTCCAGATGTCTGTATGCTGGTCAAGTATCCCTTGGATCAAATCACGGGGAAACAGAAAACTAAACACACTTCTCCACGCGTACATTTGGAGATGGTTGTCAAAGCACAGCTTCAGAAATTCATTGATGACGGTTTGGTAAAAGCCTTCTACTATGGACGCGAATCTCACTCTAGGGCCCAGGGGTCAGGTAAGCCGTTTAGTTTAGGTTAAGTTCATATTATGTCAATGAATGAGTCATGCAGGAAAGGAATTTGAGCTTATCTGCAAGTATGTAAATTGTGAAGGTTATAATTCCAGGTGTGGCACCTGATGTTTGGGAACCCGTCGGCCACCTTGTCAACCCATCGCCAACACAACTACAGAAAGGCCACGCATACACTGGAAACAAAACTCACTACAACTCAGCCGGGTCGTGGATTCGAATCCATATTGAAGATGGTCCTCCCATATTAAGATCAGGCAGCATTCCGGTCGCAGCTTCTGACTCCTCTGCCCTTGCATTCGTGAGCTGCGCTCCAATTCAAGATGGCTCCGTCTCATTTCGTGGCTACCACGCCCCCTACCAGTGGGGCGCATGGACGAGCTTGGCCGTCATGCTCTTAGCAACCATCGTCAGCATTGTTGTCATGACCGCATTTCAAGCGCGACATAGTTTAGAGACGCAGACACACAAGGAATGCCCCAAAGATGCCGCTTATGGGACCAAGTTAATTGCTTGGGCGACCATTGCATTTTGTGGGAACCTGGTGGAGCAATGCGATCCAGCGCCCTCTCTTGCCCGTCTCCGCCACTTCAACATCGTGTACTGCCTTTGGCTTCTGATGGCCGTCGTGCTCACGAACGCGTACAAGGGAATCGTGACGACCGACCTCACAGCAGCGCCATCTCCCGGCTACGCGCAAACATTCGACGACCTGGCTGCTCACCAATTCGACTTGTACTCAAATCCCACACGAGAGGGCGGGCGTTGGTTTGTAGCGAATCAAAGCGTCACGGTAACAGATGAAGATGAGCGGGCCAGATATAGGCTATACTTTAGACTTTATACGGAAGTCGGATCGAGGCTTTTGTATAGCTTAAGGGAGCGAATGAAGTCCGGCGACGAGGACAACGAGTACGATGAAAACGGGGATCCGCACTGGATGAGCAAGTTGAACACAACGATTATCAACACTATTATGGTCTTCGAAGATGCGCAAGGGCCAGATTTCAAACGGTTCATGGCACAATTAAGCAATGGTCAAGGTCGTCAAGGCAAAGTTGCGTTTGCCGACTGGTCGACCAACATTGACATGTTGCTTAGCACCGGCGCACGGTTCTTCCCGCCTGGGAGCGCGTGCAGGCGGGGAAAGGACGCGCTGCGCCAAACGAGTGCCTGGCACATGCGAACCGCTTTGCCGAGGGACCACTTTGTACGCCGCCTGCAGTCCTCTATCCACTCGGGCCTCATGCAAAAACTCATGCAGGACACAAGAGCAGCGATTGCGAAGACTCGGCTTAGAAATGCCACCAAGGATCGTCCGTCCAATCAGAATGCAGCGATCAAAGGTGGTCCAATTATATTGAACATGACCACCAACGTTGCCACAGTATTCATCATCTACCTTCCGTGCATTTTGCTCTCAATCCTAGTATTCGGCATAGAGATTCGTTCCATGCTCCACCAAAGTCTGTTACACTTCATTCAATACTTCAAAAGCAAAGCCCAGGTTTGGAAGCTATGGCGAAGACGTAGCCGCCGACGCAGAGTCATGGTAACGAACGGAATGGAAATAAAATTACACGTTCCTGTCCCATGAGAATTATGTAACTATGCACGGCTGGCCACCTGACAAAATTTAGCATGCAGGCTTGCTTAACTATGGAATACATTATAAGTATTAGTTTGGCGACGGGAGCTCGGAGCATGGGAATTTTCCTTCCAACCTCAATCCTTGAATTAATGTATTCCGTTTCAATGCAAACACAAGAACGAACCGAGCAGCCCAGTGCCTATTTTCAATGCAAATACAAGAGCGAGCAGCGCATCCCCACGGGAAGGGGATACAAATGTCAGAAAAACTTTCGGCACTTTCGGCACGACATGCCTGATGCCATAGCTAGACTGCGATGCGATCAGTGACTAGATCGTCTTTAGCCTTTTGACATTTCGAACTCATCTGGTTCGTCCAACATGCATTGCTATTGCCATAGCTACTTGCTTCTATTGGTAATACTTGCGTTTGCCTCCGCATCCTCGGAAAGTCTGACGCTCGTTTCCATGTCAAACTTTCACAAACTACTCAATGCTTTTCAGGCTGAATATATCCACATCATTTATTTTGAAGACAAGCGCGCGCGCGCCGTGGAGGTTGAGTTTCTCGGCAACCCACGTCAGATGGCGCCCGTGGCGCTGACGAACATGGCTGTAGCAGCAGTCCAAAGCCTCTCTTCGTCGCCGCACGATGTGTACATTGGCGACGATGCAGGGATGGGTTTCTGGTGGACCGGAAAAAACACAACTATCCAGCGGCGATTAATAAAGGTCATCGGGCTGCAGCATTTCGTGATGCTTGGCGGAACGACAGGAGGGCGCGCGCACACGTCCGAGGGCGGGGGCGGGCCGCCCTCGGCCATAAGCATGGGTATTTATGGAAGCCTGTTTATGTATCACACCAGCTATTTCAGGGAACCGTGCAGCAGGTGCACCAACTATGGCTACCTGCACTACATCGGCATGACACCTAACCAAGGACACGATCAAGTATTCAAAGACGTGCATTTGTTGCTAAGGGATATGAGTGCAACGCCGGCTTTCATGACGGTCGTTTGGAACATTAAGATTGTCGTCGTTACTGACTTCAAGGCTGCCATCGTAAGTACCATGACCATGACGACGGAGCTGGAAACTTGGAGCATTTACTGCGTTGCCATGGAACCGCCTGAAGTCTGCATGCACGAGCGCTATTCCATCCGGCAGATCACAGGTCAAGGGAAAGCCGCGCGCGTGCACTTGCAGGCTGCCGTCGGCGCACAGGTTCAGCGGTTCGTGGAATGGGGCATTCTGAACAGTGTGAAGCTGGAATGTATATCTTGCAATGGAATTGCGCCGGACGTCGCTGCCATTGTAGTTTCATCGCGCACGCGCGCACCACCGCACCAAGGTTGCACGACCAACATCAGCTGGCAAGATGAACATAGGTCGTCGATTACAGTCTGGATTGAAGAGACTCCGATTAATGACGCGGCGGGCGCCTTTCCTGTGTCGGTTTCCGACTCCTCCGACTTTACATTTTTTACATGTGCCCCAATTCAAGATGGCTCTGTTTCATTTCGTGGTTACCATGCCCCGTACCAGTGGGGCGCATGGACGAGTCTGGCCGTCATGCTCATAGCAACCATCGCCAGCATTACGGTCATGAACGTGTTTAAACGTAGTCGTATTGAAGAAGGTATCGGCGAACAACTCAAAATATGGCCAATAGATGCCGTCCACGTTTCTCAGTCGCTTGGCGGGAGCATTATGGCATTTTGTGGAAATCTGCTCGAGCAATGCGATCCAGCGCCCTCTCTCGCCCGTCTCCGGCATTTCAACATCGTGTACGCCAATTGGCTGATGGTTGGACTCGTGCTCACGAACGCGTACAAGGGAATCGTCACGACTGACCTCACCGCCGCGCCCTCTCCCGCCTACGCAGAATCGTTTGACGATCTGGTAGCTCATCATTTGCAGGTGTATTCAAATCCCACGGGACACCTTCTGCGTGAGCACCTTGCGGGCGAATATGAGCGTGTGGTTTCTGGCAACGAATCCATCAAAGAGAAATACAAGTCGTTACTCGGTTTCGGTACCACAGACAAACCCGAAGAAATGTTGGTTGAACTGTTGCAACTGTTTGCGTTCCGGTTTAAACTTGATACAGAGTTCGGGATACGACTTCTACCTAGCTTGCCTGCGCGACTGAGGTTAAGCAATGATGACAAATTTGAAAATGGCTGGCTAGACAAGACGGTTTTCAACAACATCGCACCGTTTTACGACGTGAAAGGGCCAGACCTCGAACGGTTCTTGACGCAGATAACCAATGACAATGGCAAAAGTGGACGGAGAATTGCTTTTGCTGACTGGTCGACCAACATTGACATGTTTCTTAGCACCGGAACACGTTTCTTTCCACCTGGTATTGTGTGCAAGAAGGGAACCGAGACGTTGCTGGATAGCACTGCTTGGCAGGTGAGTACGGCACTGCCACCCGAGCTCCTCGTGCGCCGCCTGCAGTCCACCATCCACTCGGGCATCATGCAGAAACTCCTGCGTGACACAAGGGCGGCTGTTGCCATGGCTCGGCTACGAAATGCCACCACTGGCCGCCCGCCCAATCAAATACAAGTCGTGACCGGTGGTCCAATTGTACTGAACATGACCACCAACGTTGCTACGGTGTTTATCGTCTACCTGCCATGCATTGCACTCTGCATACTTGTATTTTGTATTGAGATCCGTGCCTGGCTCCGTCAAATCGTGATGGTTCTCATCCAACGTCTGAAAAGCAAAGTCCGAGCATGCAGATGGCGATGGCAAAGTCGCCGACTTAGAATTCGGCGAATGTAAATTAAACAAAATGTAATTACAAAATGTTCGTAATGGATTTCAAAGTAATGTTTTTGTTCAGGTCCGACTGAAGGCTAATCATCTTATTTAAATCTAGGCTATTTGAATTGTACACTTTGCTTTGTGCACTGCGCTGCACTTGCAGTTTTATCTATCATGTAACTTATACTTGGCCCTGCTCGGCTATTCAATGTATTTATAACCAGGTTTTTTCCTGTACTTTTCCATTACAAGTTTCTTTGTGCCCTCAATATGAATTTTGTAAGTTTGCATTACATGAGTGGCTAAATCGTAATCATAATCTTAACTATTTTTAAGTATTTTCGACTTTGGTAATTTTACAATCTAATTTTAGTTCTTTTACTTCTGAATTGTGAACTCAGTCATTCTGGATAAAAATACAATGCTTATCTGCGAATAAACGTCATTACACATTTGGCCGTCACGCTGTCCAGTTGCCTCTCGGGGGTCTTGTCTTTATTGGGATTCAACGTGGGCACGGGTTAACAACACCACTGTCAGACCGCTTGTCAATCTGTCACCAGCCCGTCCGGCCATCAGTGTTACGAGGGGTACGTTTAGAGAGCACTGTCAGGGGAATTTTTGCAGTCAGTCATCGTGCTACTCGGGAATCCAGCGCAGGAGGTTCCAGTTCTCGCAGCAGTCAACTTGGCAACCCATCCGTAATGCATTTCACAGCGAGGTTGACCTGGTTCGGATTTACGACCCGGGCATACTTAAACTAAACTAGCTACTACCTTGTACGTGCTCATCAGAGGCGCACAGTTTTATTAGCGCATCTTTAGAGTCTTTACTGTCGTCGTATTTTTTCAATGCCTTAATATTGGCGTGATCAAACTGAAATAGAGCGACATGTCGATAGAAATAGTACTGGTGTTCTAAACTGTGATTTACGGTACATCGTCACTAAAATGAATTTCATCAGCATCAGTCGGGAAGTAAATGTGGGCAGCAGCTTGACCACAAAGAACTGAGGTCACGCGGTGAAGACACTTCCCGAAGGTTTGTTGTGAAACACCAAATATGTCCATCCCGTCATCTTGTAACACGGCACGGGCGAAGAACCTGATCACATAAAGCAATCACATGCATCAGTTAACTATACAAATTCAATTCACCGTATAATTTTAGGTTACACTCTCACCTTGATGTACACAGTACTTGGATATGCACGGGGATATCAGTTGACTTATGTTGCTTCGGGTCCAGTCGGTCACACATGTGGATCACCTTCATGATTTCAGATTTTGGCAGTCGGAAGCCGTGAATCAGTTTCTCGTCGCTGTAGTGGTCGAAAATATTGGTCCTGGTTAGGTTAGGACCTACAACCATCTCGAAAGTATCTGGGTACTTGCTCTCTGGCTCGTTTCTCTTCAATAATTGCTGCCACCAATCGCCATTTTGTCTGTCTCCTATCAGCAATGTCCTTAAGCTTCCAAATTAGTTAGAACTTCGTACTGTTTTTGAATAATATGAGCACTTAACATACACTTGCGGCCGGGTTCGAGTAGCCGCAAAGTTACGAGAGATTTTTGCGAGCGAGGGCGATTTGCGAGCACGTGAGATTACGATTTCTAGTAATTGCCGCTCTTGTTGGTAGGGCGCTCGCAAATCGCTGACAGGGTCAACTTATCAGTGCGTGAGATTACGAACTCTGGTATCTCGCTAGAATTTTCTAGTTGCGACCGCAACTTGGAGGTCAGAGTGAGTTCCCAGGGTAGCCGTTACCGTTGCCATAGCCATAGCCGTACCCTCCATTGCCTCCATAGCTACCGCAACCATACCCTCCTTCTGCGCCTCCGTATCCGTATCTGCCAGCCCCCGACCAGCGATCCTCGAAGCTCTCCGCCGCCGCCATAGCCCTCAAACGCAGGAGCTCCTCCGATAAATAGCACCAAAGCCATAGCA
>JAQIUU010000257.1:0-11954 GCA_034694545.1 Mesaphorura macrochaeta
ACATAAAATAATACTGGCCCGAAGAGAGAATTATTCTTAAGAATAAGAAAGATTCTGTAAATTGAAAGCAGTCAGTTTCCCAATAATAAAGTATGAAAGACCTGAGGAGAAGATTTCAAGAATGATTCAGGCATCACATTACTTTGCACTTAATAAAAAGCGGTGCCGAGCGTTCAATTCTCCCAAAAGTATATAAATGTTCAATTTGTTGGCAACAAAACTAGAAACCTCAAAGATTAACGGAAGCGTTCATTGGATCGAAGTTGGCAAACCAAAATACGTACTTTCCGCTTAAGGCACACTTATTGCCATATAATTTATGATGTCAGACGTAGCCAGGTTTTCTATTCCGAATAATTGAAACTGTCGAATATCTGACCCACTTGCATTTTGCCTTAGTCTGGAGCAGTGACTCGTATTTACTCGAGTCTAAGGTGAGAAATAGGAAACCATACAACGGTTATGCAACTTGAAAAATTCGGGACAGTTGGGAATTAGAATCGAAACTTTAGTGAAAGCAAATTTCAAAACGCAAGTCTCATAAAATAATGAAAATGATTTTCATGATACTGATAACTTTCATCATTGCGATACCACACTTAACCTTTGCGTCGACGAATTTCATCTTTCGTGTACTAACTCACAATTGCCAACATATTTACCCTTGTATATACTAAATAGACTTTAAAACTTGAAAGGGAACTTCATTTGAGAAGATAGAAACAAGCTCTGGGTACAGAAGCTGAATCAAAGTTGAGTTAATTAAACAAAGAAACGTCGGACGACTTGTACTTGGCGAAATCACGTACTGATACTGGCTGATACTGTGATACTGAAAAGCCAAGTAACATTACGATGTCCTACTGGAAAAAGCTTCGCGTCAAATTGCTGAGATCAGCTCAATAAAAGAAATCCTCAAATCCTGTCTGCTTTATATAAACTTATGTGCATATTTAGTATGGAGAAAGCAGTTGGCCATAAAATTTTCCTTTCTGAACTGTGAATCGTGAAAAACCTGACTTGAGCGTAAAGTGGACAACGAGGACCAATAATTCATAGGCGTTTTTTTCAACCGGGTGTTTAATAATGCTAATTTCCAATTTCCGATGTGTTTTAACTTTGTGGTTTGTATTCCGGTATTCCGGATGCATCCACAAATTAAAGCGTTTACATGTGTTCAATTATGTGTTATGTTGTATCCTGTGGGTTGACTCTAACGCTACACATCACTTCCTGGTCTAAATGCAAAATAGGTACTGATGACATCCGACACATGATGAACAAGGGGAGCAAGTCACCATCTAATCATCATAATGTTTCCAAAATGCTAGTTCTGAGCTGTTAGAAAAATGAAAACCCGGTGCTTATGATTACCCTTTTCTTCGTAAGAGTCCGTGGTGCTGGTGCTGGCGAGGACGGTGGTGGTGACACAAGCGAGCCTCTTTTGTATTCATACGTAAAAACTCGCCAAGTCATTTATCATCGTCTGCACCACGACCACACTCCATAACACCAAGACGTCTTCCTCCTTTTCCAATGTTTTCCAAACACTTGCACTAAATAGAAATGTGAGTGCTGGAAGTGGAAACACTGTCAAGAGTGCGGAGCGGAGACAGGAGCAAAGTGACAACACATGCGTTCTGAGAATAAGATGCTCACAAGTGCATGCAGCACGATCATGAGCGAGAACGCAAAGGAGAGTTCTTTCATTTTTCGTGCAAGTAGTATCAGTATCACAATTTCACAATGTAATATTGCTTAGCAAAGGCATTTAAACAATCGCTTTCCGTTTTCCTGCCGTCACCGCAACCAACACAACAACGCCACTTGTAACGAGCATGTGTTAACGCCGGAGACTAATTCAAGTACAATAGACTTTCTCCAATAGACCTCGTTGAATGCACGAGAGAGAGAGAGTACTGGAAAGTACAGATATCGGTAGGTTAGTCTAGAGTAGTAAAGTGAACAAGACTCCCTTGTAGTAGAAGTAGATCTCGGAGAGGATCAAAACGGCGAGACCGGAGCTACCACATACATCATTGAATGAATAATTCACTCTTTTGTGAAGGGAACGAGGACGCGGACGGAATCCTTTCTCCGTGCACGGATGCGACGTCAAAAAATAGATAAATAATGTGCTGTACATTAGATTACAATTACCTTTGATTTCCGATACAAAGAAGAGGAAGTGTGAAGCTCAAGTGTGTTCATTGTGGAGGAGCAAGTGTGCATTGCACAGGATGAATATAAAGTTAATGCATGGCAAGTGTGAATAAATGGGCTTTCTCGTATATAATGTCATGCATTACAACAACGAAGCTGAGAATATTTACGAGCAGAGAAACACGTTGAAAGAAAACACGTAATACATGATTCACTTAGAGCGTGAACATGAAAAGTCCGTTTTACGCTCACACCACGAGCATTTTACTGGAAATTGCTCGCTGCAGTACTCCAATTTTTAATACAATGAAATGTCATTCGTCGAATTCCCAAGCTTCTTGTAGGCAGTACAAAGAATAAAATTATTGATTTCTTGTTTATTGTCCATTTCAACGCATTTACTCTCACTCTCTCAGTCAGTCAGTCTCGCCAACACCATCGTCTTGTCGTCACGTTGCTCCTTGTCCGTCGTTCACACGTGAATCCACGCGAAGTTATGTAACACGTCACCACAAGGAAGTGTTTCGGAAGAAATCAATTTGTGACCAAGGTGCACGACTGCAATTTGCCGTAATATATTTATTATGTGACCGGCGGCCTCGTATTTACTCGTCTGTGGTAAAAGGACGAACGAATTAAATTAAATTAAAGCGATTATGACCGAAATTGGAGAAATACTAAAATACTAGATGAACTAGAGGCCATGTTGATGTGGGCAACTCAACCAGAAACGACCGTCTCAGTTTGACGTAATAAAATCCAAAATATGCAACCATTAAGGAACCGTTTAATTAAGAACGGTCACTCAGTGTATGTTGTCATGAAAGAAATGAGTTAGAGGAAAATCGTTCCAGACTTCTGAGGTCGAGAAGCACGACACGCACGAATGGACGACGGACGGTATCGCACGCTGTGCAAATGTTTATTAGAAAAAGGGGAAAAATTAATGTGTTTTTCGTTCCCTAGCTTCTTCTGCACGAGTTCAGCAGTGGCTGTGACCGCGCCGCGATGGAATGGCATAGCATGAACTCTGGCATTGGTTTGAATAGTCAGTCTGCATAATTTTGTCACTTCTTATTCTAGACTCCAGTCAGACAAAATAATATTACGCATTTGGTTGCCAAGAACGAAACTCAAATATATTTATCGTATAGTGTGCTAATGTTCAAAGTTGTACTTTGCTGAAAACGGGAAAGCGACAAAGATCGGTTTTAATTGAACCTCCACGACTCATTAATATGCAGAAAGTGTATCAGTAAAATTCTCGGGTAGCCAGCCGCCAACCACTGCATCGCATACGTACTATGGCCAATGCAGCATGCATCCCCTTCATATGTGGATACTGTGCACTGTAAAATATTGCTCATGAAAAGTCGAGTCTCAATACAACAACACTGACGTGAGTTCTGCCTTTCGACTTTCTCCGGTTTCTCATTCATTACCATAGGCCATTTTATTGACCCTATCCTATTGAGCGCCTATGCTTCGAAGATTAGTTAAATCGCGTTGGTTTTAGCTCGCCTCGGAGAGGGCACAACACGAACAGCACAGCGGACCTGTCTCCTTTGGTTGATTACTTTCTTTGCGTGTCTACATAAATGAATTGTACTTCCGGGCCCGAAATCACAGTTCATGAGAAATGCATAATAGCACATTTCTATTCCTTCGCTTCCCTTTCCCATAAGTCGAGTACGAAAAAGAACAAGGATTATATTTTATGGACTTTGTCGTAAGAAGCGATATCGACTCGGAATTCTGTAAATTTTAGGGGCCGGTCGCATTAAATATAAACAATTTATGAGCATTATTATCACAAAATTTCAGAGCAAAGCGGGAATGCGGGAATTGGCACTCGCACCGGCCTCAATAATTATGGTGTGTGCGCGGCACTACTGGTTATCATTTGACCTCGCCTCAAAAAGCAGCAACGTTCAATTGTTTAGTTAGGAAATATAACGACATTTACAAAATTTACACGCATATGTCCCAACGTTTCATTACTTCTTACATTGGCCTTTTATTCGGAAAACTGAAACAGTGCAAGTAGCAACCCGTCGCTGTGACTCGAACTAGCTACTGATCTTATCGTTGCATAAAAATTGAAGTGCGGAACGAATTCAACGAAATCGAAGATTCAAATTGGAAATGATATCTATTTAAGGCAGCAAGTGATTGCATTAGCAGTTTGTTAGCAGAAGCACCCCTGAACGAGAATGTCAAAAACTTTGGTGAACTCATTTGCCTATTTCGGGTAGTAGAGAGTTTCAAAACTTTCGCTGCTCGTCTGAACACGAACCAGGAGGTCATAACATACTGAAGAGAAAATATAAATGCAATGTCATACTTTTGTCATCCTATTAACACGACATAACGCATCGCACCGGTATGCCATAGAATCAAAGCGCGGGACGAATGCGGACTCGTGTTGTGTGTTTATTGTTGTTACAACCCAACCGAAAAAGAAACAAGGAGTTTCAGATAAAATCATATTACTTCCAGTTGAACCGAAATCCTACTCCTCCGCTTGGCATGTGTCCTGAATGAAAGGTGGAAGCAGAGACAGCGGTAGTGCGTTGGTAGAACATTAGACATTATATTAACCAGAGACGACGGCGAACGTAGCGAACACTTGAGCATAGCGCACGAATGGATATGGAAGACCGAGCACAAGTTATCGCGCCTGTAATCATATCGTAATATTCCAACTTTCTCTGCCATGCATACAAATTGCGTTGTTGTTAATATTGGAATATTTATTTGTGTATATTACAATTACGCTCCCTTATTAAATAATACCCGGGCACCTCGCGTGAAGTAAAAGCGGCAGTAGACAACTATAGTCTGTCACAAGCGCAGAAACGCCGCGTCTGCTCAACTTACCTTCACTTTTGGGTGGAGGCGGCTTTCTTGTCGCCCAGTTCGTTCGAATGCTTCGGTTCCCCAGCCATTGTCCGTTCATTCCATTGATTGCAGTTTCAGCCTCCTTTAACATAATTATTATTAAAGTAATGTAGTAACATGTCAATCATTAACGCCGGAGAAATGACACGACTCAAAATGACACGAAGGAACAAAACACGACACAGAAACGCACGCAGCACATGAGGAATAGGCGAGACGAAAACAAAGTAATACAAACAACGAGCAGACGACACTGTAGACAAAATGGAAAAGGAAAATGGAGCAACAGAACGTGCCGCATCAAAATAAAAGCATAAAACCCACAAAACGTTAAAAGTTGATTTCCTCGCTGCCTTATCCACTTGCAGATTCAGCCGTGGCCGCACCACGACCATTTACAATAACATTTTATGTGTTCTCCATTTCGTGAGACAATGAACAGTTCCATTCCAGGAAGAGAAGTCGTCATGCTGCCATCGTGCCATCATTCGTGCACGAAATGGAGAAAAAAGTTCAATGTAATTAACTTAAACTAAAATTTCTGCTCATCTTCATCACCATTACATTTACAACTATAAAAATAGAAACGGTCTGCCAAAGAGACAGCAGACGTTTCGCGTCCGGCATGCAATAATGGAAATGACTTAAAACGTATGCATGTAAATTGTATATAAACTAATTACCTACTTTTTACATACTGACACACCCAAACGAATCAGACAACGCGTTCTGCTCGCACATATGAATGTATACAGATGGGGCTATGACTTACATTAATACTTACGATTACGGAAGAAATATATCACTATATCGCGATGCAACAAATAGGTGGGCGCACACTCACGTAATACAACAAAATGGGAAGCAAATGGAAAAGTAATAAAAATAAACTAAGAGCAAACTTCTGCACAACATTTTTTCGCTCGCTCGTAAAATAGACACAGTAATTCAAACGTAAACGTGCGACTAGTTTTAGTTTCGCAAAACTGAAATTACAAAGGAATCGAAAAAGGTTTTTATTGTCTATTAGTTAGCTCAAGCAGCGACACGACGCAGAGAACATGTTTTGCGTTTTTCGCATACAACTTACCGATTTTTTCACAAATGACACGAAACCATATCCTTTAGATTTTAAGGTCTGTGGATCTCGAACGACACGGCAATCTCTGTATAAAACAAAAAAGAGAGAAGGAATTACGATGGGCAGATCATTTGTGTGCGTTTTGGAGATGGAAACAACGAGATTGAGTAGAAACATGTCTAAAGTAATATATTGGAGAAGATTAACCTATAATAAGTTGAACTGCCTCCCTCCAATTGACTATCTTTTCTTTTCTATCTATCTTTCTCTTCTGCTCCTCCCGCTCACTGCTCATCCGAACCCAACTGGGCAACTCACCTTTGTTCTTACACATTTTATTATTTTATATAACTTTCGGATTACCCCTTCTGCGAATTCGAATAAGTAATACAATTGCTTTGTGTGACAACTTAAGGAGAGTACATAAACGGAATAAATGGGAACATTTCTCAAGAATGCTAATGCACTCCTGCCACGGCGTCGGAGGCTGGAGGCAATAGAAACGGTGTCAGTACCGGTTGTCGGCCGGCATTGCTTCCAGCAGTGCCAGGGATAAGTGGAACTAAACAAGCACAGTTGACGTTTTTCATTTCAGACTAATTCACAGAGACACGAAGCGCACGAAGCTGCCGCTTGTGGGAGACGAGTAGATCCACCAAGATAGAGTATCCTAATAGACCACCACCAGAAACAACTCTTCCTCTTACTCCCTGTAGCTGTAATACGATCACATAATAGTAATAATAATAGCAGCAAAGAGATTGGATGAGGGAATGACATTGTACAATTTAATCTTTAAAATTGCTCTCTAAATTTCATTTCGAAACCAGCGGAAGGACCATAATAGTAATAGCGGCAGCGTGTGAAACAAAATGGACTGGCGACCAGTGGATAAGGGCTTTGTGTTCTATGATCGCACCGCGGCATGGAATTCAACTGCCTGACTAGGCTCGGTTTCCCAAATCCTCAACAAATTCATTTACTTCATGAAGAATTTTTTTCTTACTCCAACAAAAATACTGTTAGCACAAACGTGGAGCAGCCAATATGCTCCACGGAGGAAAGCCAAGTGAGATTGTGCGTGACCTCGAATTTCATTACTTGCTTTTTGCAGTGCGTCTCCCAAATATTGCACGTTTTAATTACGGATCTTGCAATCCTGCAGGACTATACAGGAAGGTAGCAGAATGGTGGAGAAATTAAGTTACACTTCGAAGCATACAGTATGCGTTATTGTAGCCCCATTTTCTGTACAGGCGGCAAGTCGCAAATGTAAGCCGAATCTGTAGAGCAGTAGGATGAATGCATTGCAAGATTCTGACAATGTGTCAGTTCCACTTTAATTCTATTCTGCCGATTTGGTTAGATTTAAAGTAGACCAGTTGGCGAAAAAGAATGTGTGGGACTGTGAGAGCGAGTGTGAATATTTGGTTCTCAAAAAATCGACAGATTCTCAGCAGGTGAGTCTCAAAGGAGTTGGACCTGAATGGAAATGTGGCGAAATGGAAGAGCTGGAAGGGTACAAAGAAAAGAACGAGAAAATTTATATTTTCTATTATTATGTACGGAAAGGGAAGGAATGAAAGCGGTGGAGTTGGCGTTGTCGGTGGTGACGGCGGTGGCGTCTGCATACGGAATTGGTTGAAGTGAGACATCGTGTTCTCGTGTTTGAGGAGAAGGAACAGAGCGAGCGACTTAATATCTTCTTGAAATCAAGCGAAAGCTCATAAAAGTAGTGCTGAGCGAAAGAGAATTGCCTCTTCCCTTTTATAATGGGACAGGAACAACGCAAAGGTTCCATTGGCAAACTTGGTATGAGATTGATATATGAATTATAGATAATATCGCGTTTCATTATGTGCCCGTAGTACTGCATTGCATCTCAAGTTGCTTAAATCTCCAGAGATTATCCTCGCGCTCTCTCCCTTTCTCTTTCTCTCTCTTGTGCTTATTGTACACAGATCTTATCCCCTCCCCCCACAGAAAAAAGAAACTGCCTCGACTCCGACTGCTTCCTACTACTACTTTATTCTATCAACTTCTTAAAAACACTCCAAAAATTAAATTTTCTTCAAAAATATACAACCGTACAACTTTGTATGTCCCCAACGTACGAGACAAAAATGAAGAAGCATTTCTTTATTTCGCTCATGATTTCTTGGACAAAAACCAAGTTTCGTCGCACAAGCCAAGGCAAACACAGGCCGAGACAAGGACACATACACCACACCACCGCCGCCGCAGTGGAGCACCGACGCGACGACCCAGTCAAGTTTACACGAACTGGCATATGACTCCGACGCAACCACCGCACCACTCGCTCGCTCTCTTCCTTTCTCTTCCTATTTATTGCCTTGGAGAATTTGCTTTGCTACTTGTTTCGTCTCCTTGCGCTTAATGGATTTCTACTCTTTGAACTCAGCAATTCCTTTCATGCTCCATTCCAGCATGCAAACACGAACACGCGCACAATAGTAGCAGAGCAGCAGCGGTAGAATGTCCCACATCAAGCAGCCAACAAACACCAAACTCACTCATGAATGTTAGACAACTAGACGCAAAGACAGACAGACAGACAGAGCGTGTTCGCACCATTTTGAATCATATCACCTGTGCCCATCAAAATGACTCTTTTTGTGGGCCTCATCGGTACACAAGATAAAAGAAAGAACGGCAAACACCTAACAAGAAACTCATACCAATGTGTCTTCATTTGCATAACCATCCGGCATCTCATCGTGCAATATGTACACATTTCTCACTTTTATTTTCTTCGTATCTCGAGTGAAAGCAATATCGCACGAAGGCTGTGAGACGCAGTAAGTACTTCATACTTCGCCGTCTTAACTCCTAACTAGCTAAGAAAGAAGAAACGGCACTACGGCACACATAGGATACTTGCAAACAGCAGCTTAAGTTTTGGCCGGACAACCGGGAAAGGAATTAACATTCTGCGTCGTATTTCCTGGATAGTTTAGATTTATAAAAGCAAGCCACTTGGCTTGTTTATCGCGTCCAACCCTGACGAGTGATTCACATGTCAGACGAGACGACGAAGGGTAGCAGCGGACAAGTGAGAGTCAGGGTATCAAGTGTAAATGTCTGGGAATTGTGTTTTCATTAGAATTCTAATTCACTCTGGCACCACTCGCAAGTATGTTCTGCAGAAGCAGCAGGCTAGGCTTTTGATTGTTCATTAAAGTTTTCTCCCAACTCTGAATGCTGCATACATGATAAAAGCACGTTGGGAATTTATTCTTTAGATGGTATGTGAACAACTAATCGTGGTGTCCCTTGAGAATTGTTCTTTCCTGTCCTGACTAATTAGATCCGAAGAGGCTACAAAATTATTCACAAAGGGAACCTTTACAAGAATTCCAAATTCTGACAACGGCCATGGCCAAGGATTAAAGGACTTTCCCTTGGAACATTAAAAATGCTCATCCTCATGAGCCGCCGCGCCGCGATCATGACTTCCTATTCCTCTGTGACGTTAAACTCTCATTTCGCTTCTCCTTTGATAACAGTCCTTCATTTCAGTACCCTACCGCTATGCTGCTATGCATACAAAACAACATTGAAAACTTTGCCTACAGAAGCAAAATGACTGACCGACCAATCGCATAAAATTACGTCTTAGATTTCTTCTTTAGTTGAAAGATAAAGTAGCACAAGGAATCAAGTTACGAGGCAAACCAAAAACGTTAGCCTCTAGCCGGGTGTGTGCTACAAAATTATAATTTCTACTCGCTTGAAATGCGAACCCTTTCAGAAAATAGCTTCACTTTAAATAAAAGTAAGCTGAAATCTTCCTGAATCTAGAATCAGCTTTCGCTTTCCCAATTCTCATTAAGTAAGCATCCTAGTTTGACTTGCACGATTATAATAAATTATTCAAAGCCCAGTCACTTATTTGCCGTAGTTAATCCCAACATATTGGTACAATTTGTCTCTGTTTTGGGGAGAGAATGTCTAAAGTCATTTATTTCTTGATCAGCTTATACATGAACAAATAATACATTTTAATATATCACGCATCAGCCATTATCCTGTGTTCTGGTAGATAATAATTACACGCTAATACGTACTCCGAGAGATTCAAGGGAATATTTCCATATGATTGAACAGTTCGTTCAAGGCCTTCCTTTTGTTAGCCCAATTGTTCTTTTACACAAGAACAAAGTCGTACAACTTGCGCTAAACTCGCTGGAATGGCAATGGCAGAGCGAAGACGTTGCATTCTCTTGATTCGTTAAATATTTCACGTAGTCTCGTTTTCTTAGGCCGAAGATGAGATGAGGAGGCTATTATTGCAAAATTCATGGGGAAGAAATCTCACAGGAGCTATCTTAAAAGAGTTTTTGACGACATGCGAGAGGGAGAATTTTCCATGAATTGAGCACGAGAGCACCAGAATTCATTCAATATGATTAAAGAACAGAAAGGAATAGACTTTGTATTTTATTATTTTATGCAAGAAGGTAATACCAGAAAGAAGGACTGGAAATAAAACCAGACTCCAGTCTTTCATGTGCGCCTCGTATTTATTTTAATACATGTTAAAATTTATGTGCACGAGTTACAACTTGTGCCCTTTAAACCTCCGTTCTTCGAATTGCATTCATTTCTCGTGCTCCACATTCAGAAAACTGTAAAACGCCATGTACGTAAACAGCAAATAAGTTTCTCTCATGCCACGCAATAAAATATTCCAGAAGATGTGCTTCGTCTTCCAGAGCACGCCACCATTCTCGCATCGCAGTACACTCCCACCATTTCATATTACAAGAAATTACTGAAATTCTAATAAGCGATGCACGATTCTCCGAACCAGAGTCAAACATCAGTTACAATTATAGGAAATCTCGCTCGTAACCTCGCATTCGTCGCTCACTCACTCTTCGTTGCGTGCAGCAGCCAGAAACCCTTCGAACAAGATTTCAAAGTATCGAAGTCGTGCATCATAAATTATTAAACTTTTAAACTCACGAAAGAATGAATTATGAAGAAGCAATGAAATGGAATATTCTAGCAGACGGTTTGCGATCAGAAAGAGTCCCATGCGCAAATAATTTACATGTTTCTGGCCGACACACGAAGATTATGTATCAGACGCTCATTGTTCGAAAGAAATCCAATGCTGCAAGTTTAATATCAGGCATGTCCCAAATAAATCACCCAAGAAATTGTAGCACGTACAAATCTTGAGACCAATCTTTTTTTTGAAAGAGAAAGAACGTACGAACCAGAAGAAAAGAAAGAAATGCAGTAAAATATGTGCGAACAAATTCTCAGGAGAAGAATCAAAAAGAAGAGTGAAGAAATTAAATATACCTATCTCTTGAATTGGATTAGTGTAATTATCTCCATTCTCCGTTCAGCAACAACTCGCATTGCGTTTTGCATTGCTGCAGGTTCTCCCAACTTTCAGCGTACGAGCGCTTTTCGTTACACTAAACAAAGAAATCATTTTATATGTTGAGTTATGAAAAATTAAATAAAAATATAAGAAATAAGAAAAAGAGAAGAAAACACGTTTTACCCGCGGGTCGTCGTATTGCACCTGCTGAAATTAAACTGTAAATGCCCTTCACAACTAATACGATCACAACGAAAGCCGATACACGGTTTCTGGAGATCGTATATAAATTCAGTTCAGTTGGTCAGCCTCGCAGGTTCCAAATAGCGGGTCTAAATTGCCCCGATACCTCGCTATGTAATATAACTCGTAACTAGTATAATATCGTCTGACATGTGTAAACAGTCATGCCCGTGCTCTGTTTATTGAAATTTGTGACGCAAGCATACA
>JAQIUU010000258.1:0-11943 GCA_034694545.1 Mesaphorura macrochaeta
AGGCCAGATGCTCGTTTTTGTGTTCATTATTTTAGCTAAAAGCCACATAATTCACAGATTCGTGACAAAACTTCAATTCGATTTGTGGCTCAACAGTACAGCCCATCCAATTACCGGGAAGTCATGGACGCGTACGCGCGAGCGACTGCCAGGCCGCACGGATATTTACTTTTCGACTTTACTCAGACGACATGTGACAAATGGCGTCTGAGAAATACGATCTTTCCAGACCAGAGTAATACAGAAATTTATGTACTCCCTGAAAATGAACAGCATACACGATAATTGCGTGTTCCTCGACCGCGTGCAGCGGAATACTTTTACCCGGGCAGAGTTGCACAACGCTTCGAGATTTGGGATTGCGGCGATTCTGGAGATTCTGCACAATTCACACCGATTCCTTAACCACTGCACGCCTACAACCGACCGTGCAGTGAAAAGGCTCGAGGCGCTTGCACTGGACAACATTGAGGAGTCGAAGGAGATTTTGTGGAAGGAAATTCTCACCGTCAAAATCATTTTGCGTTGTGCACTCGAGTATTTGACAGACTGTGAACTCAATAAAATCATCGCAAAAACAGTTTAAACTCAAGTGGCCAGCGGACATGGCAAAAGTGTACAAGATTATAGAAGTCGGGCTATACGATGAATTGATGAACTCGAGTGCTAGTGGGCCGAAGGTAGCAAAAGACGGTGACAAATTACAAACGCCAATTGAGCATGTCCTTGAAAGACTCCCAGATGAACAGCGTGCGCGATCCAGTGAAATATTGGCGCTGGTCAGCTCACCGCCACACCAATTACACTGGACGAGGAACTTACAAGTCAGCTACAAAGGCGACTGCGAGCCACTCAGCCGTCTGGACCAATTACTGCAAGTTTTAACGTGCGATTCGGTGCGGGTAAAGTCGTTTGATTTCCCTGGCATGAATTTGATTCTACGTGCGATGCACGAAAAGAAAGTCGATGCAGCTCTGCTGAGTCACCCCTTCTCTGAGCTCATACAAGATGGTCCGCCGTCCACGGTAGCCGAAGCCAGCCCTTCAGATCGTTATTGGACTAGTTTACCCACGCTCTAATACTTGTATAATTATTTTGTGCCATGTTTGCAATAAAATATCATACAGTTTGAATATTCAAACAAACGCAATTTTTATTTCCACACAAAAAAATGAAAATTCAGCAAGTCAGCATCGCAGCTACTAATCTTGGACTAGGACATAAGAATTGTGCCACTTCCTGGCAGCTAAAACGTAAACCATAAAAATTCAGACAAAAAGGACATGGTGACGACAAAACTGACACCGGAGCCGTGGTCAACACACACACACACGCACGGGATCCAGCGAGAATCGTCTGCAGCCAAACGGTGCACGGCAATCGACAGAGGTTCATTGGTCGCATTCAGCCAAAGAAGTCATGATCTCCCTCAAGATGCCAACCAGAGCCCGAGCGTCACCCTATGAGAAAACAAAGGACAATTAAGAGATTTGCGAGTGCCGAAATTGACGGGGACCAGAGATCTACTCACTTTTTTAAACTCCAAGCGAGGACCGACGCCCCAGGTTGCGTCCTTGTAATTCCTCGGGTTATTTACAACAATGAAATATGCATTCCCGGGAGACCAAATCGTCTTTGCACGCCAATCCCCAGTCGGCGAGTACACTGTGTCAGCGTTCCAAAAATCGGCAACGGTTGTATTCTCAGGGCGGAAGGTAGCGCGGTCAAAATCCATAGGTTTAAACAAGCAAATGCCACTCGCCATCTTCGTGTCGATGTCATCCAAAGTCTTGACGATGTAGTTGCATAGATCAGGAATTTCTTCGACCATGACGCTCCAGATTGTTGGATCCTTGTTACCATTTGGCCGGCGTATGTAGACGCGAAAATTCTGTAAAGAATGGCCAAACGAATAATTAAACAAACGTGAATCTCAATTCATCGCTGGTACAATGTACGGCAAAAGTATGTTTTGTTTTACCTCAACACTCGCGTCAAATCCTGGGCGTATGTCGTAGTTCTTCAACTCGACAACGAGAGACTTTTGCCCAAAAAATTCCTTCTCCACCTGACGATCAAACGGCATTTCTCTGGCCGCCGACTTGTAGTCCATCTTGTCACCGTAGTAGCCGTGAAAAACAGCTCGCGGCTCGGTCGGCACGACTGGCGCCGGACCTTGCAGAGTGTTGGTTATGTCCGCTGCAAATATATAAGAAAATGCAGCGATTACGTGTCCGCGAGTTCTTTGCCATTGCGTGGTGAACAATAAGTTTCACACCTGAACTTAGTTCCTTGAAAGCCTTTGACATCGGCGGTGGCGCTGGAGATTTGTATGCCAAAACAGTTTGAGCCGGTAACTCTGCAAAACCATAAATTCAAATATATAAATGTGAAACTGCGAATGGCATTGTAAATAAATGCAACGTAAACTGCTCTCCGCGAAAAATGTACACCAAAAGAAGCACAGCTCACCACAACCTAGCTTGTTCAATTGTTTTCTGCTTTGAGGTCGCTGCATCCTGCCCAAATGTGAATGCTGTCGTCGTGCACGGGACGTGGACAGAGGCAAGTTGAGATGGCTGAGCGGAGCTTGGATGCGCACGAGGCGAGAACAAAAATTGAAGTGAAAGCTTTTCGTGGGGCCGCAGTGGATATAAACTGATGCGTTCCTCCCCTCTCGTGTACGTCCGTGTCTGAGCTTTCATTTCGACGAATCACGAACGAGCACCACAATGCAACGAGCGAATAATGCAAATGAGCAGCATTGCACGGCACCATCAAGCTATTCATGCGTCTTTGCTTCTCCGCTTTTTCAGAAACTCATTTCAGTTTTCAGTAAATTCTGGGGTTGGCACACTAACTAACAAAAATTGCACCATGAAGGCGAAGAAGGTTGAACGGAAAGTGACGCCGGGCTCGCGAATTTACTTTCGCGATTTCATTAAACGAGCCAAAGAAGGAAATAAATTTAACCCACGCACAGCACGGAAGTTGATCCCAAGAGAAAAGTTGAACCAGAAACAACAAAAAGTATTGGAGATTTTGGAAAGTCACATCGACAACTTGGCACCTCATCTTCCTCTTAGGCTCACTGTGACTGGCTACGGAGGGAGTGGTAAGAACCGCAGTTTTAGCTTTAGTCCGCGATGCATGTGAATGGGTCACTATTTTCCTCCAAAGTGTAGATTGATTTGTGTACGTACGTTCCAATTTGGAATTGTGGTGGGGCAATGAGAGCCGGGCACGATTTCTCCAATTCCTCAATTTTCTCTCTCATTTTCTCGCGAGTTTCATCAATCGTCGCCTTCAACGTGTCTTTGTCAAATGTTGTGATGCGTTCACACAGTATCCCCTTGCAGCTCTCTTTCTTTGTAACTTTATCTGTCCATTCTACCACAATCCAAACTTTAAAGTGCAAATTAAAAACGTGACCGTGGGCGGCCTTTCGTTTCAGTGATGCAAACAAATCGTGAAACAATTTAACTACGTCGCGCTTGTTCTTATCGTAGACGTAGATGTACGGAGGTGATGAATTTGAAATCCTGAACACCATGGTTGTTTAATGCTTAGAATGCACTGCACTGGCAGAAATCGAACCACAACTGAGCCGAACCTCATTCGCACACTGAATGGCTTTATAGGTAAATCTCTCACCCTTGCGTGGTGCAAGCGAATTCTGGAACAGCGGAAGGAAAAAGTCATCGTTCTGAGTTATACCGGGCTCAGTGCTTATAATTCGGAGGGGTCCACGTTCCATTCTCGGCTCGGCATTCCCCTCCAATTCCACAACGCTGATCCGGCAATGAGAGTTCGCAAGCTCCGAAAAACACTTGGACGGGTGAAATGGCTGCTCATTGACGAATTAAGCCTTGTTGGTGAGTTGCATGAGATTAGCACAATGAGTAAGAGTTTATACAATAATTTTCCAGGCGCACGGCTGCTTGGCTTCGTCTCTCGCCGTCTTCAAGCCATATTCAGTTGCGACGGCCCGCTCTCCGACTTGTCCGTCATCGCTTTTGGGGATGTTGGCCAGATAAGTAATTTATATTGTACACTACGCCAAGGTTGGCTTACTTTCAATTCCTTTCTTTACTTTCCACCGATAGGCGACTACCCGCTGTGGACTGCTGAGGACGGCCTCGACGACTTAGCGGCGCATGGCATACAAGCATTCAAAACTTTCGACCGCTCCGTGGTTTTGGAGACGATTGAAAGACAAAATGCAGGCGAGGATGACTTTAAGGCCCTGTTAAAGCGCGCTTGGCTTGGCTGCATGAATCAAGACGACTTTCAAACTATGCGCTCACGCCAGTTGGAGGATCTGTCGGACGACGACCGTCGGCGGTTCTTGGAGTCAAATGCAGTTCATTTGTATGGCGACCGACGCGACTGTGCAAAATACAACGCGTGAGTACAGAATGTGCCATTGTGAGTTGGAAATTCCAATTTAAGCTTTTTATTACAGTTTTCGTCTCGCTGGTCTGTCGGGGCCGAAGGAAGTACTACGGGCACGCGTATCAAGAAAGGCGCCACCAAATACCCCCAGCCATGATCTTGAGCTCTGCCCTGGAACACGAATCATGATTACAGCCAACCTGTTCACAGAGGCCGGGATCACAAACGGAAGTTTCGGAACTGTCACGGAAATTCCAAAGAAAACAGGGCGTCAGATTGGGCCGGAATACATATTTGTCAAGTAAGCTTAAAACTTATACATCGTCATGCCGTGGCAAGTTCATCACAAATCCTCACCCGATTTACTAATACATTCCTGAATCCCACAGACTGGACGACGTTCATCTGTCCGAGCGATGCTTGATGAGAGCCGATCTGCCCATTCCGTTGGTCAGCACGTCCGAGTATTGCGAAAGAACCAAAACATTCTACAGCGTCCGGCAGTTCCCCATCTCATACGCATGGGCACTGTAAGGAACAGCACTCGATTTTGATAGCCGCGCCGGCCGTCGTCGCTAATGTTTATCTTCCATTTCCAGGACTCTGCACAAAATGCAGGGCCAGGATCTGGAAATGGCCGTAGTTGGGCTGCCAAATCCAGCCGAGCGTAGCGTCATCCGGCAAATGGCGCACACCGCCTTTTTCATCGCCATATCAAGAGTTAGATCCATCGACGGGCTTATGTTTACTGGTGAATTTGACGAACGTTTCGTTAATAATACCAGATCGACGGCTTTCATCAACATCATGAACGAAGATGCTCGGCTCAGAGCGCTGGAGAGAAATCATTAATATAGCACTGCTCTCGATTGTAGTCGTCTTAGTATTGTGTGGGTTGCCACATTGAATGTACTGCACGGTGTTTGCTGTGTGTGTTGTGTTCGCTTACAAATTAACGATGGATAAAAATATCAGAAAGAATTATCTGAGTAAGAATCTACCGGGTAGTTTCTCTGGCCTCAGTACATTCATGAGGGCAAGAAAGTACCGAGATAAGGCAGAAGTCCAGAAAGTGTTGCAGAATCTCCCTGCTTACACGCTCTTTCGAGTTCCAAGGCATAAATTTACGCGCCGAGTAACGCGTGTGTTTTTCCCAAATTTTCAGCTAAGCTTAGACCTTCGCGATGTACAGAATCAAGCACGGTACAATAAATCAATTGCTTTCATTTTATTTGCGGTTGATAACTTCTCCAAGATGAGCTACTTTGCATTTCTGCGAAATAAAGATGCGGCGAGCACGTTGGCCGGAATCAAGAAAATATTCAGGACCATGAAGTCGTACCCTAAATTCATCCTAACAGATGAGGTCAGCCTTTACTTTGCATTTTCGATTTCACATTATTTAATCAAAACAATTTTCAGGGGAAAGAATTTCTGAATTCATCTGTACAAAATTACCTCAAAGAGAATGATGTACGGCAATTTAGTGTTCACACCAAGATGAAAGCAAGCCTCGCTGAGAACTTTATTGGCCAATTTCGAAGGGCCCTTGCGAAATACCAGCACCACAAGCAAACGGAAGACTTTTTGCAGTTTGTGCCGTCGTTTGTACAAAATCACAATCGTACATTTTCAAAAATCATCGGCATGAAGCCCGTGGAAGTCTCGGACGAGAATTCTGATGTTGTCTTTCGTAACATATTTACCAAATACGTCTTGATGAAGGAAAAGAAACCAAAATTTCGCCTACATTCATTGGTTAGGCTCTCGCTGGCCAAATTTATTTTTGAAAAACGTTCGAGGACAAAGTCATGGACTGATGAGATTTTCAGGATCGTTAAAATTGTCCGAGCCCGGCCAATTCCATATTATTTTCTATCAGACCTCCAAGGCGAAAGTATACAAGGTTGGTTGGCATAAAAGGAGTTGCGAATAAACTCTCATTCATCAGTTGTTCTGTGTCCTTGTAGGTGCAGTGTACGAACCAGAACTCCAGTTAATCTCAGAGGGTGATGACGAAAATGGAGCAACCACAGCAACTCCTACGAGCGCTTGAGTGCCCCAAGTCGTTCTACGTATCTATTTCTAGTGACCAATCCTTAGACTACTACCCGCATAACAATGGAAGTGAATTCCAATGCAAAGTACAACAACCATTGTCTGCTCTCGACACCGAATTTGAAGTGGCATTGATTGGACTCTACTGTTCACTGAAGGAAGAGACGCCGCGTCACGCCACCATTTTTGGCCACGAACCAGACGACAACAGAATCGTCCTGGTCGAAAGAGACGTGAACGAGTACGTAATCGCAAAGGACAAGGTTGAGATTAATCGTTTTGTGAATTTTTGCAACGAAGAATTCAAGAGACATAATGTAAACCTCAGCTTTATGCTCAAGACCCGAAGTGGCGAATTTCGCCTTGAGTTCCACCAACTACAATCTGAGGATCATCTCGTCACCTTCACGCCAGAATACGCGAAAGCGCTCGGGTTCGATGCAGACCAGGTTTTCAAACATGGGCTTTTCCTGGCAGAAAGCACCTTCAGTCAAGCTCTATTTGATGCAATAGCGCAAACCGATCCCTTCCGGGTCACGTTCACCAAGGATACGGTACACAATTTATCTATGCCGGAGCCTCATGAACCATCAGTTCACTCGCTGATATCGACAATAAATCATCAGCTAGAGGGTTGGTACGTAGAGTTTATGTGGGACGGAGAGAACTTTGAATTCGAAAACACGGGAAAGTTGTCTCTGCGCATTCAGCTATCGGGATTTCTGAATCGCGTCTTTGGAATTCCGCCCACACATTGGTTTGAACAATTGAAGGAAGTTCTGCCAAGTTATTCCGCGATCGACTTGACCCCGACGTCCAAGTTTCTAATCATATTACTAGACGTTGTGCAACGACAATTCATTCACCAACGATTCATTCCTTTCCTGCTCATGACCACCAAGCCAACAACATTCAACAAAATGCTTGACATTCACGACGACAAGCGGCTTTATGTCCCACTGCAGCGACGAGCAATTCAAAGTTTACAACTACGACTCGTGGATGAAAAGGGTTCTGAAATCGCTGTCCAGGATAATTCCGTAACAAGTACACTGCTCCACTTTCGCCAGATAAACTAGTTACATTTAAGTCCAGTAATCGTCAGCAAACGTTTCAGTCTACGGTTTCATTTCGATCAGTGAACATTGAACACTTGCGCTCGTCATTGTCTCACCATGAGGCATATAAACTGCACAGACCTAGGCTGCGAGCTCGAGGGCATGCACATCGACATGGAACCGCCAACAAACGCGTCATCGCCGAGCTCCGGCTCGGAGCAAATTCCGTCAGCGCATCAAGCTCAGTATGGGCGTGGTAGTGACCTGGATGGTGGAACGGGATTAGTACAGCCTCAGTTGAGTTACAGTCTGCCCATGCAAAGTGTCGCTGGAAGTGCTGGCGGCGGACGGCGTCGTCGTAAACCTTCTGCAACGCCACGTAAGCGCAAGAAACCACAAATTGGTGGAAGTCGTCGTCGAATATCCAAGGCCGCTACTCGTGCACGGCAGACAGGCGCGGGTCGTCGTCGTCGTCGAAAACGACCTCAGACAGGACGCGGAAAACGAACGAGAGTGCAAAAAGGAGCAGGGCGAAAGAAAAGGAAGCGCCAGGCCGGATCCGGTGTCAGTAGGCGTCGGGCAGCCAGTAAACGCGCTTGTGGATTTCAACCAGCATTCAGACGCTAATCAGCATCACCATGGAAGCGGCATCGGCAAACGTTTCGAGTATGTCCATCCCGGAACACAGCAGGCCTTCGTTTCGAAGCAATTTGGACTTGTTCACTGTCCGAAGTACCGACTGCTCAGTTCTTAGCACTCAAGTTCTCCAGTATACGCCAATCTTCAGCACGAAAGATTTCGGCAGCCCGATCCACTTCTCGGTTCAGCCATTCAACACATTTTATATGGACATTGGCGAGTCGTTCATCTACATTAAAGCCCGTTTAGTGCAGAAAGATCATTCGGGTCTGGCGACGACGGATGTCGTCGCCCCGATTTCGAATTTTTTCCAAATGTTTATAAAGAATCTGACCGTGAGCCTCAACAATAACATTGTGACAGACCAACAGCATTACAACTACAAAGTTTACTTTGAAGATTTACTTTGCCGCACCGACGCAGAGAAGAAAGCGCAAATGTCCAGCAGCCTCTACTATAAAAACGCCAAAGTTGACACGTTTGATATTGCAGCGAATCCCAGCTTCAAGACCAGGGTTGAAATTGCCAAGGGCTCGAAAGTATTCGACGGTATTTGCTACCTCTCATCAGCTCTGACTTCACAGTCTCGCTACATACTAAACGGGGTGTCGCTGGATATAATTTTGAATCGCGTCGCTCCGGAAATTTGCTTAGAGTCAAGCATAATAGAGAAAAACAGTGTCAAGGGAGTCCACTTTGACTATATCATAGACGAAGCTAGTCTTCATCTGCCGATTCACGAGGTCAACCCCAGCATTTTAACGAAGCATCACCAATTGCTTGGCTCGGGGAAGAAGGCTCTTTATCCTGTTCAGGATTCACTCATCAAAGTGTGCCAAATTGCTCAAGGCATGACGGCTTACTCTACGTCGACAATTTTTGCTGGAAAATTACCGGATTTCATCCTGGTTGGCATAATTTCTGCTAGCAGTTACTCTGGGCAGATTGACAAGAGTTGTTACAACTTCAAAGATTGGAACGTGGGAAAGATATCGCTCGTATGCGACTCGGAAACAATTAGCTACAATAACATCTGCGTTGACTTCGCGAACAGCTGCTATCTCCTGGGGTACAAGAGTTTGGCAAAAGCAATAGCCGCTGGAAAGTCGAGTGGTTTGAGCAGAAACGATTACATTGATGGGAATGTGCTGTACTGCTTCCTACCTTTGGTGACCCCATCAACTGGAGATTTTGTTCAGGAAAGAACTGGAAAAATTCAGGTACATTTCCAATTTCCTGCTGGACTACAACCTTTCCCAGATTTTGACATAATTTTGTATATAATTCTGCAGATTGAGATTCAGTTCAACGTGGCAACACCCGAACCATTGAACGTCATTTGCCTGGGGCGCTACAACTCACTGGTCTCCATAGATTCATTCAGGAACATTTTCAAAAGTTAAATGGATTCGATTACGCTCAGCTCTGCAATCTCCTACGTCACATCAACGTCGGCGACGCCGCCAAGAGTCTTTGTCATCGCACTCGATCAATGGCATTTGGTGAAACTAAACTCATTCCCAGTCGCGGTTGTATTCAACTCGGATGTGGCAAGTAAAGCGGGACGGCATTGGACTAGTTTATACATTACTGGCAAAGAAGTAGAAGTTTTTGACCCTCTGGGACATGACTTACAATATTACAAGTTTAAACTACCAAGTACACTAAAAGTAGTTAGACAAAACAGTTTAGTATTTCAGAGTAGCAAGTCAAACGTGTGCGGGCATTTTGCAATCTACTACTTTTACAAGCGCAGTCGCGGTAAGTCTTTCTGTTCAATTATGAATGAGTTTAGCGTCCGCCGTAAATTACATAATGATAGAATTGTACGTAACTTCTTTACTCGTTTATCATTTTGTAACATGCGCAAAAGTCGAGGCATGTGCTGCCAAATAAGTACACATTAATTGTTATGTTTGTGAAATCTTTTCATTTGTACATTTGTAATAAAATTTTGTGAATATGTACTCGACTCATGTCTCATTCAACATTTCGTGTGAACTTTCTCTCGTCATTTTCCTTCATCTCTCTCAATCTCGAAAATTGACTCTGGCATGGCAAAAGAGAAAATATTTATTCCACAGCAGCAGCAGCAACTTCATTCACATTCTCATTCTTGCATTGGAATTGGAACGAGAGGTTGCGATGCGACGGGCATTTGCGTGTTTCAAATTTTGTAATTTATGAAATGATGGTGGAATGAGCGTGCGGCATGAATTTTGAATTTTTACAATAAATTGGATGGAACTACTCGGTGAAATTTAGCAATTAAGTATTTTTATTTGAATCAGCATAAAAATCATTTTTTCTTTACAACACGCTTTTTGCCGAATCGTCTGCCCTTCACATTCTCTTCCTTCATTGCTTGAAGAGCTGCGAGTCGCTCCGCGACTCGCTCCGACCGACGAAGCGCGGCTGGAACAAAGTCCTCTAACGGGACTTCTTCCATTGCCTCGAGTGGCACCTCCTCCATTGCGGCCAACTCCACAATCGGGGCCTGAGGGACCACAACCTCCTCCGGAATTATTGGAGCTGGATCTGGCTCCGGTGCCGGTTCGGCCAGCCGCGGGTCTGGACCACCGTCGTCCAAGTCACGACCACCGCCACCGCCACGCTGAAAGTGGACCACAAGCTCGTCCATTTGGAGCCCGTCCTCCTGGAGCAGAAACCCAAAGCCTTGACGGCCACGCCACCACCGCCGAAGCCGAGCACGAGCGACAAACAGCCCCAATCCAACCGCGACACACAGCAAAGCCCCTGCAATGCACAAAACAAAAATGTAAATGATGACGATGACGATGACATGATAATGATGATGACGACTTACCTCCGGCTACCGCTCCAGCAACAGCGCCCACGTCCACTCCAGCAGCCTCCGCCCATTGGCTTGACTCGGTCGTGGTAGTCGTGGTCGTAGTGGTCGTGGTCGTCGTGGTTGATGATGGCGATGGACAGCCTTCCGCGTCGCCTGGCATGACCCAGGAACTCCAACTCCCATCCGGGACGGCACCAACCGCTGCGCAAATCGCACGCACGCCCTCGTCAACCATCCACCAGCGTCCTTGGCGGACACAATCGAGGCACTCATCGGAAATTAAATCTAAATAAAAACAAAAAAGCATGCATGCATGATTAATTTATTAAAAAACACGAATGAATGAATGATCGCGATTAGCGAGAAACTTACCAGTCCCTAGCCCAACTCCAGACATTTTCCAAAAACAATTGGCGAGTAGCCACACGAAAAAAATACAAGTCACAGCCGCAGTCACAATTTAATTAAATAATTAAATGCCGAGTCCGAGTCCAACAATTATCAGCAACAGCAACAACAGCAGCAGATTCGTCGTTCGCGCATCGCACCGCATCTTCGTGTTTCATTCATTCATCGTACGCATTCATGCCATTCGCATTTTATTGAATGGGACACGAAATGCCATAAAAATAAAGCCAAAGCCAAGTCTCATCTCGCCTCGCTCTCATATTTATTGTTTTATTGCATGCAACATGAAATAGGATATAAAATTAAGTAAAGTCAGGTTAGCAAAGTAAACTCTCATCTTTCCCTCATTTCGTCTTCTCTCGCAAGACGACCCCCGACCCCTCATCTCACTCAACTCCATGCTCCTCCACCACCCACCTAATACCCGGGTAAAAAGTGGGTGGTGCGGGAGAAAACTCGCCACGGATACCATACTGTATTCTAGCTTCCGAGCACTGAACTCTGAACTGGAAAGACGTCAGCAGCACGGCGAAAAGCTCAAAGTGCATAATCTGAAAGACTTTTTATTGA